>JAGVSQ010009295.1:0-13725 GCA_022683975.1 Rhyacophila evoluta | reverse complement strand
GGCCTTGTAAAAATTAGTGGATCTGTCAGAAAAAGTCATTTTGGCCAAAAATGCAGTTGGTGAGTTTTACCTTTATATAGACGATATAATGCTGCTACTAACTTACTCATAGTATGTTTACAGTTCAGGAAAAAATCATTATGTGCCGAAATGACTTTTTCCTGAATATAAATCTGAAATAATTACTGATAATTTTCTCCGTCAATAGGATAGCTATCGTCAAATTGATTTTCTCAACGATAGGCCTTGTAAAAATTAGTTGATGTATCAAACAAGTCGTTTTGGCTAAAAAAGCACTTAACGAGTTTTACCTTTAAAGGAACGATATTACAGCATGATGAGTGGTCTTTATTTATGTATAAATTTTTATAAAATATCTATTATTAATATTAAATAAAAAAATATGACAGAAGAAACGTGTGAAGATTTTCGTCTCCCTCTAAATACGTTGTTTATCGTTTCATTTGCTTTGTATCTATTTAATGTTATAATGGTGCTCAAAATAAACAATGAAATAAACACGAAATAAACAATTTTTGCTTCTAACGTGGAATATATGAATCGACCCAATGAGTTTTACCTTCAAATGAACGAAATATGCTAATACACTAGTGTACCAATAATACAAAAGATTAAAAAAAAAAAAAACTACACTTTTCAAAGTGACTTAAACCAAAAAATTAAGATACATGTTTCTGAAATATCGGCGACGATATACGAGTATATTATCACAGTTCGGCCTCCAACGAACGGCGCCCGCATTTTTCCAACCGCACGCCAATGCTGACACCCTCGCTTCTCGTCCTTGAGTGAATACTGAAATTGTCAGCCAAATATTTCTAATTCGTTTGCACATTTTTTCAGATCGTGTTCACTGAAGAAATAGGGTAATAAAGACAATAAAAATGCCAGCGAAGATGTAACATGGTTATATTTACTTAAAAAATAAATACTTTTGCCTTGTTACATAAATACTGTGGAACTTAATTTGTTTCAGTCTACAGAGCCATCGACATAAGTGAGCTTTTTAAATTGATTATATTCTCGATCATAAAAAAGCTTTATAATTTATTCGTATAATTTTATGTAACAGATTATATTTAAAACATTTTGCAACAGTAGAACAATCTGAACATCTTGGTTTAGAGATAATTATTGTTTCGTGTTTTGTGTTTTTTTTTCTCCCCGGTAGCATAGTCGGTAGCGTGCGTGCATAATAATCCGGGGAGTGCGGGTTTGATTGCAACCTCTGTCGGATTTTATAAAATTCTAAAACTGCAGATCTGGATTCCCATTGGGTTGAGTAATTGTCTGGCAAACGATACTACAATAATCTATCACGACGTCTTCATATTGAGGAGATCCATATACTCGACTTTCGTAGTGGATATCATCAGACTGTGTCGATCCATACGCTCCACTCTGGGATCGAACATGCCGCAGCGTCAGAGCGACGGCAATAAAACGACGGCTACAGGAATGCAAAACACCTATAAATAGGTGAATGAGCAAGTTGTTGTAATGACATTGTATTGTCGCTGTTTCCGTCATTTAGCCGCCGTCGCTCTGTCACCGCGGTATCTACCGTGCCCGCGGCCTAAGTCAACAAATTAATTTTGTTGGTCTGATTCCTTCTGAACAAAAACGTGACTACCTAATGTGCCCACCATCCACCCGCCCCGTCCTCACACCTGGTTTTAGTCAGGCGTATCCCGGAGCTCTGATATCGAGAAGCGATCTACTTTATTCGACAAAAACGTGACTGTTTCAATTTTATAAATAAATAATTGGTTTTCCTATTTTCAGATAAATCCTATATTTAGTTTTACAATAACTAATAAATGCATTGCACCACTATCAATCAAAAATTATGCTTCAAAAAACCCGCAATCTTTCGTCTCCAAGTAGTAAATATGAAACGGAATAACACAATACTGTTTTCTTTTTAGTGATGGTGGAGGCAGATCAGGAGTGTACTTGGCGATCGATGCCAACATGGAACTAGCTGAAGAAGAAGATGCCTTTGATGTATTCGGCTACCTCAAGAAGCTGAGACAATCAAGGAAGGGTCTTATCGAAAATGTGGTAAGCAATTTATTACCAGTAGCCAAAACACCAAAGTTTTGTTAACGCTTGCAAATTGTACGTTTAACGGAAATCCACGATATCGAAAAAACGAAATATATGAAGTAAGCTAACAAACGAGTTTATGCTAAATGTATTAAAACAGAAAATTTTCGTGTACCGTGTTATTTAAAACCATGCAAAAAGAATTTAAAATGGGTGAAATGGTTTTTCGCAAATAAATTAACTGCAATTCCTAAAGTAATCATAAGTTTGTAATCACACTGTAGAGCCCGCGAGAGTGCGGTAGCCTTCAAAACATTCGTCCACAGAGAGTGGTGATTTGAGGGTAAACGGTAAGCTCAGTAATAAACTTTCACCGAGCTCTACTGAGGGAAGCTTGACGGAGGAGCTTTTGCATTTATTTTGAAATATAAACCGCGAATAAACTTTTCAATTTATGCCTCAATTTGAAAAGGGCATACAATGAATGTAGTATAAAATAAACACGGGCTTAAGTCTCATTGATAGAACATATATGATATACAATATAACCTTGGGGTATGAGCACAATTCGTGCAGGGATCATATTTATAATCTAAAACACTCTTAAATCAAAGCTTATTTTGCCGTAAGAAATGATAAAAAGTGAGATGATTTGTTTTACAATTCAAAGTATTCATTACATTCAACCTCAATACATATTTTATTATTTTAAGTACCATACATAATTAATATTTTAAGACCTGCATTAACACGAAGGGAAGAAAAAATTATATCTCTGTTGATTGCATGTGATAATAATTAAGACAAAAAAAAACTCAATTTTCACAGTTTTCCAACATGTGCCAATTACTAAAAATGTGAGTTTAATAGCCTGTAAAATATAATTTTACAAATATTTCGTTTATTTTATGTTTCCAATATGTTTTTTTATATATATTTTATTCCACGATTTAATTGATATCTAGTGCCTAAAGATGTCTGCCGAGTTTGTGAAGTTGGTAGCTTGCGCGCTTAGCAACCCGGGGAATGTGGGTTCGATTCTCCATCTGTCGGACTTAAAACATAATATATACAATTTAATGCATGGTTCAATAAATGGATTTAGCTGAAAATGTCAAATTAGTATCTAAATTTAGCTTTTAAGTTTGAAAAAAGGATAGCCTGTCAAATTTGCGACCAGGAAAAATTACTTCCATCAATTTTATTGGTTTTCCTTAAACAATGTACCAACTTAATATCAGATTGGGCCAATAAAACACCAGATTTAGTCATCACGTACCTCCTTCAAAGTTGTGACTATTTAATACTTTGACTTTGGCCCAAAATCATTAATAATTGGGCCTCACGTAAACTTTGTTTCGTGTCGTTTACTTCATTTTTCCATTCCGAGGTCGATATATTTATTATTCCACGTTAATTGATATTTAGTTCCTAAAGATTCTCTGACTTGGACTTGAGGTACCTACCAATCCAGAACCCTGACAATTTTTTTTTTGCGAAATAGATTTAATTTTCGAACATTGCTAGTTTATCATTTATAAATGTTGATATTTGTTATATTTATAATAAATGGTATTAGTTAATTGTAAGGTTCATAAATGTCAAACTGTATATATAAAATACTAAAAAACATCTTATGAAGCTTCAAAATGTGTGTACATAATCAAGCACACAGCGTCTGAATGCGTTTAATTTTGTCAAGGCTTTAGTTTAGTGTATGATGAGGATCAATTGGGCCTACATTACATATGATTCCAACAGGATGGTGCCACATCACACACATCTACATCAGCCTGGAATATAAAACGCACCCTTTACTTCATTTCTGTAGTGGTCGTCTAAACATTCTAAGCAGTGCCGAGATAAATAGGCTCCACTTACGGAGCAAGCATGTTACAAAAAACAACATCGTACTAAGTACTTTTTTGTCAATTTTACTGCTTATTTAGAGTTGTGACATTCTTTTAAATTTAAACAAACATGTAATAAATTGTAAAATTAATCACAGTTAAAATTTTTATCACTTTAAAATAATTTCGCTAACATGTTTTGTTTCTAAGAAAGTAAAGTTTCAAACGGTTTACTGAAGCAAAAAGTTTAAGCATCAATCATAATTTGGTTTATGCATTACTTTTGTGGAAAACACAGAAAGAAAAATTCCAACCCTGGCTGAAAAAAGCTTCAAAAAAGAAAACGCAGACACACACCATAAATGTAATTTATTATTATAACACAAGCTTTTTACACAGTAATAACAACTTGTTTGCCATCTCTGGGGAGCTTTCGAAATCAAATGAGAAAATTCTTTTTACACAAGATTATTTTATTTTATCTTACTAACTCTGTTGAAGAGGATTGCTTAGATCGTCGTGTAACATTTACTTTGACTTATAAAAATAAATTGGCTTATTAAAAATATCCCAATAAATATATAAAATGTGTCCAAAGCCGAAAGGGATATATTTCACAAATAATGACCCATATTATATGGTAATATAGTTGATAGCGTGCGCGCTTATCAATCCGTGGAATGCGGGTTCGATTCTCCATCTGTCGGATTTTAAAAATCCAAAAATACCGGACTGGATACCCATTGGGTTGAGCAATAATTGAAAAATAATTTATCGTGACGTCTTCACATTTCGGAGATCCTTATACTCCACTTTCGGAGTGGATATCTTCGCACTGTGTAGATAAATATGCTTCACTTTGGGAGCGAAGATGATAAATATATACATATATTTACAAATCTTAAATAGATCATAGTCAAATTATAAGTCAATATTTTTTTTCCTCATCCCTCGTCAAGCTCTTATCTATTACATTTCGATATAATATATACATAAATTATCATAACCAACATGACACGCCTTCGTCCGATCAATCTAATAAAAGTCATCACGAACGTTGCAGCAGATTCTACCAGTAATGGGACAACACTGCATTAATAAATAAATTTAGTAGAATAAATTCGTCTACCGAGTAATATCATTAATGTACGGATGTGAAACTTCTCTAAAAGACAACAGCAAATATTTCATAGTACCCGCTGGTTAAGGAGTATTTTTTAAATCTTTTCCTCTCTAAAATTGGAGCATATCCATATTTCTAATGCGAAGATGTATTTGGACAGATTTCTGTTCACAAGAATAAGTTGACTGCTAATCGCACAGTCCAGTCATTTATGTTTAGATTTTGAAAACTTCAACATCTGTCAGAATCGAATCCGCGGTTTCGAAGAGGGTACTCTAACCACTGGAGAGACAAGAAGTTATATATTATTAGTTATAGTTAATAATTGTCAAGTTTTTTTTTTTGTTAAACTCGCAATTCGTAATATTTTCAACGTTTTAAATAAATACATCAGATTATAACGTTTTGCTACAATAGGTCTATTGTTGACGATTAAAAAAATAATGAATTCTATCAAAAATGAGGCTTGAATAAATTCCAACAGAAAATACAAATATTCAGTAATGCGAAATATTGATTAACATCGCATTGTTTGTTATATGTGTATATATTATTATAGGGATAAACAGTTAAGCTTTATTCGAAGCCTTTTAATGCCGTATGTGATGGATTTGTATTCAATAATATAATATAAATACTTTTTTGTATACACATATAGTTTAATAATGTATATTATTTCTGGTAGTGATCGACATTGATAAAATACTCCGTATTGTTCCTCGTGTGCAGGGCTGGTTCGAACATCAGTTTTCTAGTCCCAGTTCTCGAATTCTCAAGACTATAAAAGCTCTGATTTGAACTTTTAAATTTTTAAAAGCTTTTATTTAGCTTTCACTTTGCGATAGCTGGAGCCACATTTAACTCATTGCGGGCTGTCTGGGTAACGTGGCAGTACTTGGGCCGTACTTAGTGTAAGTTGTTCGGCACATTCATGTTACTGGTGCTGCTATATGGTAGCAAATTATGGCACGTTACAAAGTCTCGTATACTAAGGTTTGAGAACTGGTGCCTGCGTCGGGTACTAGGGTTGAGGTGGAATGTCTTTATCGAGAACACGGGCATACTCCTGTCACCTTGAAAGTCATGCACCGGCGATGGAACTGTATTTCGGATGCATCCAGAAGGCTTGGATTTTTCATTTCTTCTGACCAGTAGGATTATAGAAACAATGAAGGTACAGGAAAACACTCAAGATATCCCAAAATATTAGTTTGGATAGCTTAGAATCCCCAGATATTCCTTACGAAGCTTTTTCTATTCTAATAGCTACCTCACTTTGCGATATGTCATATCCCGTTGTGTATATACTAAAATATCTAAAACTGTATGCACTCTTCGTGCTCTGTCTATAAAGTTCACCATATCACTGATTGATCGTAAACAAAATCAAAGGTATCCTTCATAAAATTCCCATAATTAATCATGGTGACGGAAGCATACGATAATATCAAATTCAAATTTAATAACACCTTAAAGATAAACTCAACCCCTAATGCAAGCTCTCCCGTTTCGGTTTAACTGTCACACGTAAATGAAATACCAATATATCGTAATAATATTCATGAGTTTGATTTAAAATTTTGACATGAATTTTTCATTTAATGGGTAAGTGGTAAAAAATTATCATTATTTTCCAAACTATCTACTTCATATATAATACCACAAAATAATACGCTATAAAACATATTTCAAAATATTTTTCAAATGATTTAAATTTTCAAAAATATATTCTAAAAGAAAATTCAACCACGTTTATTGATCAATTATTTCATTATAATCAATTTACTAAAAAAACATAGTGTAGCATACGATCTAGTATTTCGTTTATAGCTAAAAAACAAAAATTAAGGTTAGAAGTTTGTTATTCAATAATCGTTTAATTATGATGCACTGCCATCTAGCGGAAAAAAACACCAGGATACCGTTTAATTTCGATTTTACTTTTAATACTCAGAGATGTCGTCATATATTTGTTTTTACACAATTTAAAATGGATTCGATTGAATTAGTAGGTTTAAATAAAAATAGTGGTTCCGTATTTTTAATACATTTAGCACTATGTGAAATGTTATATCAACACCATGTTTCTCGTTAATGTCACACTGTTTTAAAAAATAATCCAAATGTGTACCAATCAATATTAAAATACTATATAGGTTATGCATCTACAGTATCGGTTGTCAACCAAACGCATAACTTATTATACATTCAGTCTTGCATTTATGTTTTATATTCAACAGTGGGATTAAAGCCCACACATTCCAGGACCAAATAATGCGTACTTCAATGTACGATAATAATTAATTGATTGATTACAAATCATACTTCGTACACAAATTTATTCTGGCCCTCTAAAATGGTGTCCCTCCTTGAAATTCGTTTGATGTTACATATATTTTAATAATTCACGTTTCACAAAAATATGGGCCCATGTTTTAGACAGCATGTTGTGACAATGGCCCCTGGCATCCAAAAATTCACTGCGTCATATTATAAGTGAATGTCTTTGACATATTGCAGGGCAACTGTCTGGTCTGACGTTTATTGTAAAATATATTGACTCGAGTAAAGCCTATTATATAGAGTAATACCAGCTGATAAATCTTCATGACAGTTTGGTCCTTAGATTCGTTTTAATATAAAGTAAATCATGCATATGTGGACATGTGGATATTTATTTATTTTATTTTTTTACTCGAGACGACTTTCTTAGAATTTAATATATTTAAAATTATATTTTTTTTCTATTTGCTATTGAAGTTGTCATAATATATCGGCTTTATTAAAAGGACGAATAATAAATCTTTTTCAACAATGAATACAACTGAATATACGTTATATCAAAAAGGTTTGAGCTGCAAATTCCGAACTTGTTTATAAATTTAGCGCTTAAGTTTGAAAAAAGTATGTTCACCAAAATTAGCAACCAGCTAGTGAATATTTAACCATATTTTTATATTAATTTGACTTTTGAGATTTTACGTTCACAGATTGTTGCTAGATAATAAATATGACAGTAAAAATCATTTTAAAAATTGACTAAATATATTATTAATTAAATTAAGCTGCTTAACTCTGTCTAAAGTGTTAACCATAGGTTCCTAAGTTGGGCGATATCCTATGGGAACTGACGACATCGACGGGGGTGGTAGTGGGCTCAGAAGCATTTGAGGGACGTTCAGGAGGTCTAGAGGAAGCATTCAGTTATTTGGTAGTCGTTGGCTAGTTATTATAAGAAATGAATAATTACAATAAGTGTTCAGAAAAAACGAGGAAGAGGCGGTAAAAGATTTTTTCCGAAAAGAGGGCAGGTAAGAAAAAAAGATTGTGAATGGATGAGAAAAAATCTGTGCACATAAATTTTGACAGTCCGGAGACCTATATATCCCATTTCTGGAGTAGTAAATTTTACTACTTTCGGTATCGATATACTACACTGTATATTTCATGTCCTGAAAGCGCCTGAAAATACATTTTTCAGCCTGGGGAAATCGTTCCTTACTTGCCAAAAGTTTTCAGATTTTTTTTCCCACACGTCTCCCTAGCTCCATCGGCCTCTCGGTCGCAGTTAAATCCCCATAAAACTTGTAAAGGGATTGAAATGTCCATGGGGGAAAATGTAGACTGCTAGACAATCCCTGGTGATAGTTGAGAGTCATGGTGATATCGTAGCTCGTATTTAGCACGAACTTGACAACACTAAAGTCACGCCTTTACGAACGTATTCTCTTACTGGTCCATTCAACTACTGCAGCGTATATTCAAATTCAAATAGTTTATTTAATAAAAGTATATTGATTTAAATTGTTATTTTATATGCTTAACATATTTTGACACCAAAATCTGGAAAGCAAAGATGGTAAAATCACCCAAATCCATAATATTGCCCCGTTCATTAATGGGTTATTTTTTTATGCACGCACATTTTAAGCACTATAATCATTCACCGCTATCAATTCAACTAATATCATAAATTCAATCAAATCGGATACGCCGATTTGTAAACAACGTTTCCCTATTTCCAAACCATGAACAAAATAAACTGAAAAGTTATTCCAAATTGACAAGAATATGTACAACGTGACTACATATGGCCGCTCCCATTTTGGAATTTTAAAAGCACTTGAGAGCAAATTAGAATGCATAGGACTGATTTATGTGACATTTTATGTGTTTTTGTGAACAGTGATATAAACAATCTTACGTATTTTCATAAAACATAGTAATTATAGAAAAAGCGTAAGGGAAATTTCACTGCTCCTTTTTTACTTAGCTTTTTTTGTAATGTTTACATATTTTTTTCTAGCCATAAAATAAACGATATGATTGTAATGGCTTCCTCGTATCATTTATAAAGCTATCTTTTATTTATATTAAAAGAAATATTAACATTTTTATAAAAAAATAAAAGAATGGCTTTGAAAATAAGGCGACAAAACGCACGGACGTCCATACTGCTCAAAAAATATAGCTGTCAGATCATAAAGATGCCCGATTATATTGTGTTCAATCTCTTTGAATATTAATGTGGTATGAGTATTATAATCTATCTAAATATTTGTCTATATATAAATTTAATATCATTTATGTTTATAAAAGGATGTAGACAAATTTTAAAAAGGAACATCTTAATCTACAATTTCCATGGTTGAAAGGTTGTGTTGGGAAAACGAATGAGAAAAATATTTATCTAATGGTATTGTCATCATTTATTATTTGGCATTAATTAAAAAAACAGTAATATTATCAGAACTTAAAATGCTTTCTTTATTAAAATATTGATATACTGATAATATTGAAAGTTATGTATTTTAAAATAATGCAACTTAATATTTTGCTCTGTATTCATGTTTCGTATCTAAACAATGACAGCTAAATTTAATATCAGTTCTTGTACGTAAAATAATTAAAATTTCATACGGTGGCGCCATTACATTTTATGTGTCAATTAAGAGAACTATAATCCTGAATCGTACGTGATTAGAATCTGAAGTACGGACTTAAAAAGGGCACAGATATAATTACAATAAAATGAAATGTACAATAAACATAAAATATATACGTTTATCTATCTTTTCTATACATAAAAAGACTATTTTATTACTTTTATCATTGTTTATCTATTTATTGTAAATTAGGTTAGGTTAGGTTAGGTTACTATATCGACAGTAGAGAGAATAATGATGTCACCATCAGCTTTTTCAAAATAGCTTTTGTTATATTATCACAATGTATACAACTTAATACACGTTTTATCAAAAGGATGTAAGTTAAAAATGCCGAATTATTGTCTAAATTTAGCTTTTAAATTTGAAAAAAGATGGCCAGTGAAATTTGCGGCCAGGAAAAAAGCCTCTCATCTCATCAATTTTGCTGTCTTTTCTTAAATAACTTATAAAATTAATAATATATTGAGTGAATAAAACAACATTAAAGCATTACAATGTTTTCACTTTGGCACAAAATCCTTAAATATACTTTTGTGCCACTGTAAAATTTTCTCCGTGTGGGTTACATTCTTTATCCTTTCCACGTTCGATATATTAAACAACTATTTTTTTATTATTTACATTACTAGTTAGTTTAGATTACGTTTGTTTTTTTGCCCAAAGTCATTCAATTTACTTTTTTGTGCCTCCTGTAAAATTATTCCCCGTGTGGGTTACACCCTGTTTCCTTTCCACAATGTACAAATATCAAAAGACTATTTTTGTATTATAGATTAGGTTACCTTAGTTTAATTGAGTCACATTAAATTATGTTTTCTATATCAGACAAAAGATGGCAGTGTTCACAATATGTGACAAAATATATTGGAAATAATACAATACATTTTTTGAAATAAATTTTATTTACTCGGCTACACTGTCAAAGAGATCGACGATACTCATGCGTGTAGTAGATTCCAAATAGTGACATTTGAGCGACAAATAGACTTAAAAAATCGCATTCCACTCTTCCACCGAATATACGAACGCTTATACCTCCACGGAAAATAAAAATCCAATTTCCAAAAGGTTTCCAAAGATTTACCTCTTTCCAACGATCCAAAGCTACTTTATGTTACTCTGAATCGGTATAAAAGTAATGTCTCTAGAATTCTTTCGAATACAGAGAAATATTTCATACCTGGCTGGATGCTGCTTTCCGAATTTTCCTTTCTGATTTTTTTTTTTTGCCTTTTGTAAGTGGATGATTACCGTAATGGCTAGAATGAAGGTACGGATACTTAAAGAATTGAAAATAGATCTTAACATTTACTTTCTGTCATTTGATCCATTCTTTCGCAAAATAAAAACGTGTTTCGAGTATGAAATCATTGCTTCATACTTATTCGCTGTCAATTACTACAAATTCAACCCCATTATGATATTATATCTTTATATAGTTAAACCACTACATTTATAAAGACACTAAAATATATTTTATACTCTCTGTAACCGGCCATGCGTCGCTGTGGCTCAGTCTGGTTACAAATGATGGTGCTTTTTTTTTTTAAAGCATGTTTTTACCTGCCACAGTTTTGAAATTCTATACAATAGTTAGTGTATTCAAATGCAATGTTGTGTCCAAATTTCAAAACAATCGGTGAAGGACTTTCGGAGATTTAAGATATTGAACAAACGAACATTTACATTTTTATCTTTATATATTATTTATAAAATTTTATATAATGCTACTTTGAGTTATCGCTTGGTTCTGTTTGTTCAGTTCAGTTATATTATGACATTTTTAAAAATTCTTCTTATACCATCATGTTTGCTTCCAAAGTGGAGCATATTAATCTACACAGTGTGAAGATATCCACACCGAAAGTAGATTATAAGGATCTCTACAATAACCATATGAGAAGCAGCATATTATAGCATGGTAAGTTGTTTTTTATTCATCTTTATAAAAAAAAAATATCGTCTATAATCAAAATTAAAAAAAAAAAATATGATTGGAGAAACGTGTAAAGATTTTTATCTCCCTCTATTATATTTATAGTTTCATTTGATTTGTATCTATTTAATGTTATAATGGTGCTCGAAATAAACACAGCCGCATCACATTTTTTATACTATATTTGTTTCGAAAGTGGAGCATATGGATTTACACAGTGTGAAGATATCTACTCCGAAAATGGAGTACATGGATCTCCACAATGTGAAGACGTCTTGACAAATTATTTTTCACGAGAATTTTTTGTAATTGCTCAACCCAATGGGCATTCATAGTCTTACATCTTTAGATTTTTTAAATTTGACAGTTGTGGGAATCGAACCCGCACTCCCCGAATTGCTGACCTCTATACTACCGGCGAGATGTTTATATAGCTAAAATACTACTTTTATAGTTATACTAAGACATATTTTGTATATAATATTTGATATTACGGTAAATAGATATCGGTTGCCGAGAAATTGAGAATTCGAATACTACAATTATATAATTTAATATAACTTATGACTCGAGCAACGTTATGTGCCCACCATCCACCCGTCCCGTCCTTTCGCCTGGTATTAATCAGGCGTATTCCGGTGCTCTGATATAGAGAAGCGATCTCCTTTATTCGACGGGAATGTTCCGGGAGTAAATATAAATTACCCAAGACTTAGGTTGCCACGCACTTAAGTGTGCATAAGAATCGATCTACCATCTCTGTAAATTTGTCAATTTTTCTTGTAAAAAGCCTGTTAAAGTCTCAAAATAATTATGTCTTCACATTATGGAGATCATATGTTTCACCTTTGGAGCAGAAATAATAAAAAAATCTGAAATTGTAAAAATAATCTGCCAAAATAAATCTTGATAATACGGAAATCCATGTTCTTTATTTTCGGAGAAGTCGTTTTTATACCGTTGTGATCAATATATTCAACTTTCGCAGCGGACGTGGTGTATAAACAAAAACAATTAATTTAGATTCCGTTCAATCCGTGATGAGCAATATGAGCAGAACACCGAGAGCATAGACAATTTATCAACCTATTTTAAATTCAGCCGCTGTATGACTCAAACCTGAAGTCTCCGGCTCCGAATCGCGTAAGCTAACCTCTCGACCACCGAATGACTCGGATACACAATCTTATAATTTACTTAGTAAAACTTCATTAATTAATCACGCATGTGTACAAATGTATCTAATTTAATTTTTAATAATACTTTCGGGATGAGACCAACATTTGATGTACTCTTTTGTTCAAAGTACTCTTGAAAATGTGTTTTTTTTTTCAATAAAAGTGAAAAACGACGTCAAAAGCAAATGATATTATAAATTCAGTCGTAAATTCCGCTTATGAATTTCAAAATGTCGATCACTCCATTTTTGACAAATTTATTCAATTGAGTGAAATAACGAGTTTTGTATACCAGTGCTGGGCAACAAGTCGATCGAGATTATATAGACTGTAGAAAAAAAAAGGACATAACCCTCGGTAATTTTCAAAATAGCTTTTTTTCAATAATCACAATGTACACAACTGAATACATGTTTTATCAACAGGAGGTTAGCTCCAATTGCCGAATTAGTATCTAAATTAGGTTTTTAAGTTTGAACAAAGGATGCACTATAAAATTTTCAACCAGGAAGAAGGACTTCCACCGCGTTAATTGTATCGGTATTTCTCAACTACCTTATTCAATTAACACTTAACCTGCGGGCTACTTTTGGCAAATTCGCAAAATGCGCTCAACGTT
>JAGVSQ010009293.1:0-13726 GCA_022683975.1 Rhyacophila evoluta | reverse complement strand
CTGGCAGATAACCGCTGGAGTACACAATAACGTAATATTACGGTTCCCGCAGGCCGAGTGTTAAAGCAGCCTCGAACACTAAATTTTGAATCACAGCTCTATGAACAGAACTATTTATCGAGTCTCAACCTAGAGGTGGTCATACCATAGTAACACCAACCATTGCCTCTCATCCACTGAGCAAAATTTAGTATCGAAGTATTTTGTTTTATAACGGGATGAATAAAATATATTTATAATTCTGACTACATTTATTGTCCAGTGGCGTACGCATATGGCATACGAGGAAGACGAATAATGTTATAAAAATAAAACCCGTGAGATGTATTATTATTTATCTAATATTATTTTTCCAGTCCAAATGAAATAATTATATTATCCAAAGCGATAATCTTGCCATTGTTTTTAAGCAAAGAAAACTAGCACTTAGATTAATTCGACATAGCGGCCTTTTTTCCATAAAATAGTTTCCCGAACGGCGTACAAAAATTATGATATCGCGTGACAAAATACCCTGTATGCAAATTTCATTTTTATTAATGTTACTGACGTGTAGTGTAATTTTTATAAGTTGAACGATATTCTTTTTTTTATATCATGTTTGCTCCCAACATGAAGCATATAGATCTACTTTACAACGTGACTTAAACCAGTAAATCAAGATACGTGTTCCTATAATATTGGCGAGGAAATTTTCAGAGGATGTGATTGGTATTCTGCAATATTAATGCAACTCGACACTATTCGTTAACGTCAAAGCTCCCAACCACTAGTCGATTTTTCACAACTTATCATATTAGGCTTACACCCAATGGCTCAATTGGGATCTATAAATAGTATTTAGCGACTTCCAACGACGCTGGAATTTAGTTGGCTTGAAGAAAATGAAGATCAATTTTACTCTTGATTGGTAGCAATGTTCATTTTCTTATTTCTTCGGTATAAATAATCTGTAATCAAAATGAGAAGTACATATCTCTATTGAGAATAGTTAAACCATCTCTTATTACGTTTACATTTTATAGAAGAATTATTGTATATTATTTTTTTAAGCCATGTTCGCTACGAATGTGATTCTTATGGGTTTCTATAAGCCAACAATTTATATTTCCATATCCTCTTAGGAATTCATTGTCAGTCAATTACTTAGCGTATTGGGCATCCAGTTTTAAATTCTTGGTCTTTTTAGCGAATATCAATGCTAAACGATCTGTCAATAATTGAATACTTTGTCCTACATTTGCTATCAGTTGATATTAATTTACACAACTTTGATTTTATAATGTTCATAGGAATGTGTTCAATTGTTAATCATATACAAAATTCGTTGCCCCGGTGGTCGAAAAATTAACACAGCTGCAAGATTTTCAATCCGTATGATTTAAAAGAATATTTCGAAATAAGTCTACAATTCTATTTTTGGAGTGATCATTTAAGCAGAGTGAAGATCCATATGATCTACTCTCATGGTAAAAAATATAAAATTTTGAGGAATCACTCAACTTTTGTGAGTTGGGCCACATGACGTGTTTGGTTTGTATAAAAAATCAAATTTATTATTTGAACGGACGTTTTCACTTTCCTTGAATTTCATTTGTACAAACTTGAATTTTAATAATATATACATATTATGTTTCTAATTGTGTGCCTATGACTGGAATATATTTCTACGAACGAATATCATACAGTGAAATACCGCGTATGCGACATATTTTATACATGCTTGTTTTGTTCTAAAATGATACATCATAAATACGCTTTGGTTTAATATTATATCAAAAGGCATTTTTTTAGGGGGGTGTAGGACCGTGTTGTATTTTAAATTAATCATTGTCTACGTGAAACTTTGGAATTAACACATATGTGATATTTTATTACCGTCCGGCCATAAATTACCGTAATTTATTTAATCGATTTATTGTAGTTTAGTAAGCGTGTTGGTTTTGGATTTGTTATCTTTGCGTGAGATCTGATTTTTATAATTTTTAATAATAGCCTAATAATAATTTTTATGGTTATACGCAGCTGGTTAATTAATACGAACTTTACATTCGTGTTAACTTCAGTTAAGTCGAGATTTTCAAGATATTATACATGAGGGGACTAGTTCTAAAGTGAACTTATTCCACTGTGTCAAAATTGAAATATTTTTTTGTTTCAATGTTTATTTTTCTTTTCAAGATTTAAAAAAATGATTTTGTCCACTAGTTTACATGCTATATGGTTCTTCTAGACAAAAACATCTCTGCCATACTCGCTCCCTATGCGGAGAATATGGCCACGATGCGACGCCTCCAGGATTTTCCCACCAGCTGCTTCGTATCCTCCCAGGTCATACCGACACCCTTTAGTTCCCCTGAATACATGCTATGGATAGTACCCAACGGTCTTCCAGGTCGCCGGAAGAAGAGACAAGCAGGAACCAGGCTCTCCGGTGACATCCGTAGTAGATGCTCCAGCCAGTTCCAGCGTCGGTGCATGACTTAGTGTGGCGGGGGGTCCATCCGCTCACTTATCTCCAATTTCCTTTCGCAGTCAGTCCACTTCGCCCCCAGTATATGACGCAAGAATCCGTTCTCAAAGCTCAATATACGGTTCTTTTGAGCTACAATAATACTCGTTCAAAATCTTCACATTTAAATTTTGGCATGGTGGAATTAGTTCACTTTGGAAAACTACACCTCTCATATCACCTATTTTATGTTGATTAAGCCAGGATTGTTAGTTAGGTACTGCACTTGTCAATGGAACATTTTTTTATGCATCAAAGAGTGGTGTTTATACTTAAAGCATAAGGATCTCGACAATATCAATAGTTATTTATTGTTTATTACGAGAGTTAGTCAGCGTAATTCAATCTCCATTTTTTGGTATCTATTTACTGTGTGCAGTGCCATAGCAATGATTTTAGTGCCCTTAGCAATTATCAAATATTGCACCCTTTTTTACTTCTCGTTCCGAGCAACCCTCGAATCTTCGCACCCTCGGCAAATATCCTTTTGCCAATGCCTTTCTACGGTCCTGATTGTATGAGAAGATATTTAAGCCAGCGACGTCCGATGTCGAGTCCTGTATTTTTACTTATTTGCTTTGTATATGCAGACGTAATTATTATGTTTAGCAGAAATATTTAGTAATAAACGAGTTTTAAGTAGAATTAAAATATATATATATAGTTTTTTCGCAGTATTTTGAATTATTATAGTGAATTCAATTTGAAACATTTAGACAATGAGCACGCGTTCGTATAAAGTCATTGTGAAGAAACACAAGTCTACTGCCCTAGGTAAAAAATAACCATTTGAGACGAGACTGGCCAAAAATAGTTTAGTTACAAATGTCATCTGCTACACCTTACAACTGGTATTCACAAGTATCAACGAAAACCGGTATTTTATTCAAAGTTTTAACGGTATACATAGTTTTCAGCAGACTGATTACACCCACTTAAAAATGAATATACCCGTATGGTTATATATTTGTAGTTTGCAGATTTAATTTAAGATAAAATGCGTTTAGAAAAATAATGTCAAAAATTGCGTCATCTTTCGCTTTTTTATGATAGTAAAATTTACAATAAAATGCCATTTACTACGCTAATATATATTAATGATATGATCTTTGGTATTCAAAGATATTAAATCATAAATTCCTCGAAAGATGAGCTATGATTTTTTTTACTTCGAAGTCTCCACAGTGTGAAAATATCCACTCTGAAAACGAATCTTCGGAATGTTATTATAAGTTAGACGGGCCAATAATGATGTCATCAAGAGTGATGTTTCTATGGAATTTACAACAAATCCCTTATTATTACAGTGTCACTTAATTATAGCTCACACCTGCAATATATCATACCATTTTTAAAAACTATGTCCTCTCTTAAAGTGGGTCTCAATAGTGTAAGAATTGCCACCCCAGAAAAAATAGAGTATGCATATAGATCTTCGCTTGGTTAAGATCAACTAATTGCTCAATCCATTGGCTATCCAGTGCTGCATTTTTGGAATTTTAAAAATTCAGCAACTACAGTAATTGAATTCAAAATCTCCGGGTCTGAAGCGCGTATACTAATCTCTCAGTTCCAGGAGAAAGTATTTTTTTAATGCCATGTCTGCTCCAAAATTGGACCATAAATAATAATAAAAGACACGCTGTGAAGATGGCCACTCCAGAAATGGAGTATATAGACCTTCGTAATGTTAAGAAATTTCTGAACAGATTTTTTTATGAGAATTGGTATCTAGTATTACGTCTTTCGATTTATATTAAATCTTGCAGCTGGGTGATTTGAACTTGCAATCTCCAGCTCCAAAGCGCGTATGCTAACCTCTCAGCTACAGTGCAAACTTTTATTTATACCATGCTCCGAAATTGAAGCATAGATATGTGAATATGTCAGAAATTGAATATGTGGGTCTCCGCAATGTCAAGATTTGTTTTGACGGATTGTATTTATGAGAATTAGTTGATAGCCAACTGCTCAACCTGGATGACTATTGAGTTGAGTGATTCGTTTGTATTGACTATTTAGAAAAAAAAGTCAATAAAAGTCTTCGCATTCCAGAAATCCATATGGTCTATTTCTGGAGTAGGGATCTATCCACACATCTACAGATGAAGATTCATATGTTCTGCTGTCTGAATTGGTTAAAATACACGTATAAGTGTTTTAAAATGTTCTTCTAAAGAGTTATAGAAATGCTTAGTTTTTTTATAAAACAATTTAATTTTTGCATAGCTTTTAAGATATCTTTTAATTTATGTTTATAATAAACATAAAATATGCTGTTAATACTGATTGCTGTTCATATAATAGAAATTGTAATATTCAAGACGAAAAATATAAATAAATCTTTCATAATCGGTAAGCATTTAATGTTTAATAAACTGAAATATCTTAACTGTTTGAATGCTAAACAGCGATATTATGGTCGTTCGTGGTATCAGTAAGAAATGCTAACCATGATTCTGATGTTCTGTGGCTAGTTTTAAAATATTACGTACATTGAATATAAACTAGAACTTCGTTATAATGGACAAATGTGCGTGAGGGGATTATATAAAAATCGATTTTTCAAATGCATTTATTTATTAAGAAAACAAACGGATGTTACATGTTATTAGATCATCGAGATATTATCACTAATAAATTTGTTTTTGGGCGTGTTATTTCTTCTTCCATTCTCATTTTCAGGACCATAACTTCATCTGCCAATTTACATTCATTTACTTCTAACAACTGCAAAACATTTTTTTCGACTACTTCTTCTCCAACATTACCATACAGAAATCAGGAATTTCTAATCATCCTAGAGCTTTTTCTGGATGTTGTTCATCAAACAAAGCCTTCCAATAATTTCCCAATGTTTTCACTTTTCGAGTATTTTGTCGGTTATATCTGAAATCAAAGTTCTACTGTTTGTTTAATAGTAAAACAGTGGCTTATTTTATATCAGATAAAACTATAAATGATTCATTTATGATCTATTTCTCGCAAGGGCTCTTATATTTTCAAACACATTATAGCAACCAACGGGTTAAACAATTATTCGTACATCAGTTAACTTTTCGCAGCAATAGTACATCTAAATAATATTATATGATAATTTGTTTTACAACAAGTATTTTTAACATAAATAAACCATTAACATTTTAATAAAGAGATTGTTGTATAATTAATATATTATAGTGTAGTATTATAGTATATATATATGCAGGAATTACATTATTTCTTTTATTAACGAATGCTGAAAGAATAGCGAATGTAACATTCATGTTAATTTTAACGTGAATGTTTAAAATCGCTACCTCACGTGTCACGTAATTGGTATCAATTTGTTTCGCAAAAAAATCTTCGATGCAATTTTCAGTTCGGACCAGTTTGATATCACTGAATAAAGTAAAAATGAAAAATTCATTAGCGTGTTCATAAATTAATTCGATTAATTTCTTTCGAACTTTAAAGAAGTATCCATAAAAAAACTAGCTGTGGTCCGATGCAAACTGTCTTTATTTTTTTCATCATGTCCAATTCGAACGTAGAGCAAATGGATTTTCAAAATGTTAGAAACATTTGTATATTGAATATGCATTGGGAATACAAAAAAATTGTAGATTAAATTGTGAATTATGGTGAGAATTATTTTAGTTTATTACTGTCACAATCATTGACAGATTAAATTAACAACAAATTATTTTGTTTTCTTTATATCCGCTTCTTAAGTGGAGCATATGGACACCACTCTCCGGAATCTCTGCCGCCAGCCAATATTCGTCCATCTTTCCAGTTCATGCTGGCATCCTACAGCCCCGCTGAATAGATTCTTTAGATATAATTTAAAGATGCCGAAATACGGTCAGCTTGAAGAATATGCAGGCCAGGTTAAGATCTTTGAGGCATTCATAACACGTGGTCGAGCCAGGTCTGCAACCGAGAGCATTATTATATTTAAAAAGCGCGCTATCGCTTTTTGTTGGGTAAAACATATTCATTTCATGTTACTGTTTCAAAAATAATTATTTTCCACCGAGGAATTATTGACATATTCAAAGTTATTTCGGCTTCAAGTATTTATTGATAAGGCGAATGGCTTAAACCAGAGCTTCCCAAACTGTGGGTCGCGGTCCCCTTTGGAGCCGCAGGACTCACGTGGGGGCCGCGTTTTTTGCATATAGGAGACTATAGCATGAAAAAGTTTGGGAAGCACTGGTTTAAACCATCAATTCTATTTTTTAATGGTAAATTACGAACCGGTGTTAGGACATGCCAAGTGGATGGAGGGCACATTTAGGTGTATGTATTTAACATGATTATGGTACCCTATCCTACTTGAGAAGGCATTAAAAACGATATCGAAAGACTTAATTAAGAGGTTTTTTTTTATGTTCTGAGTGGGCATATCTTTTTTTAAATGTTAACATGTTTTATAGTAAAGACCCAACGATACCAATAACTCTATAATTTCGATTTGATGATCATATTAAAAACTAATAAACAACAAACAAATTTAAACAGGTAAAAATTCAAACAAAGTTTTTTTAAAACCAATTCAACAATAGGTCCAAAAGGTCAGTTAAATAAAAAAAAAATCTGTCTTAAAACCAGCAAGATTGTCTATTTTTATTAATAATTATTAGATTATCCGAGTAGGGGTCATGTCCTCTATTGTAGTCTATATGTCAAGATATTGATCTTGGGATCCTCTCTGCAAAACTGATATACTTTTCATGACTCTTATGCCACGGTATAAATGATCATAAATCTGATGTGGGAACGTGGTGATTTGTGGAATGACAATCAGGTGCAATTTAATATTGTCAACACCTGTTAGCATTTACAGGTTTTTGCTAAAACTTTGTGAATTATGTGAAAAACTGGTTTATACGAAAATACACAAATACAGGTTTTCTTTTCTTTGGCTCTAAGCTTTGAAATATCTATTAAAATAAAAATGATCTATCAAGGTAGGCTGTATTCAGCTTGAGGCCTGACAATTTTTAGTGTCGTGCATTTAAATTTCATCTGAATCAATATTTATAGCATGATTAAAAATTGAACTTATATAATATTTGTACCAGCCCGGATAAATAAGTTAATCCATGAGAGTTAACTTTTCTAAGTTTATTTATTTAAGTATACAAATATTTTTTTATAATTAAGTGTAATAATTAAATAACATTTTTCTTAAATAAGTAAAACTTAGTATGTAATAATCTAATTATTCAAAAAATAATTTGAAAAATAACTCCGAAATAAATGACTATTTTTTGATGTACTATTTACTTTAAATGTGACCATTAAAACTAAATATACAATACCTATCTTATCGTATTCTCAACTTGATTTGGACAAAATAAGATTTCCATACTTATTCCTTATATATATTATTTATATAATATAATATAAAGAATATATAATATAATATAAAGAATATATAATATAATATAAAGAATATATATATAGGCGCGCACGCTACCAACTGCGCTAACCGGGGAACCTTATAGGTGATTATAATTGATGGCAGTATTTTACTTCTTTTTTTACTTACCTAAACCTTTTTTATTTACAAAGTGATTTCATGGATTAATAGACAAATAATCAAATTAAATGTTAATTCTAAATATAATAGTAATTTGTTATGTTGACATCTAATGATTTTATGGTCAATATCAAGAGTATGATTTTCAATTGTAGATAACTAGTATTAAGTAACTGAAAGAATTTTGTCAAACAAAACCATTACTTTTTCTTGTAACTGGCAGTTTAGGTTTGTACTCTAGATATATACGGCTTAAATTTCTTTATAATAAATACTTAAGTAACGAAAGTTCCTGAATGATCAATCTTTTTAGTGAACCGCAAGAACATTTATAGAAAATATATTTTCTTGTAATCTCAATAAACTATGTTCGGCTTCTTGACATTGATAGAGGATATACTTGCTCAAGACTTGTTTTTTTAATTATAAGTAATTTTCCCATTTTAGTATAACTAAATATTAATAAAAAGAAATATTTCCCATGATTGTATGAATTGAACTCTTTCTGCTATATCCACTCCCCATGCGGAGCATATAAGTCACCATGTGACGCCTCCAAGATTCTCTGTCAACCCCCAGCCGCCTCACATCCTCCTGGGTCATACTAGCATTCTTCAGTTCCGCTGAGTTTGTCAAACTTAACTATAGAGCGATTTTACCAGTACTTAGAGTTGGTTGCCATGAGAACGATATGATGTATAAATCTCACTTAATTTGAAGCCAGAGATTTAAATATCATATTCTTGTTTATAATTTGTTATATATAGCTTTTAAATTGCGAGACTAGGTCATCTGATAATTCAATCTAATTGATTTTTAATGTCAGATACATATTTTGAAGTTGGTAACATTGATTAGAAAATTGCTTTATTTACAACAATTTATAAGAGTTGATAACATTATTTTATTTTTACTAATCAATTTTTTTGGCATGTAATAAAAGAGTGTTTTGGATGATTAAGTATTAATTATTAACACATATTTTGTCCAAATAATAGATTGACTTTATCAAATATAAATTGAAAGTTTGCATTTTTGTTTATAATTTAAATAATTAGATGGTTTATTGGGAGAGATAAAATAATACTTTTTAAAGAGATAAAAAAATGCTATTTAAAAGAGATTAAAAAAATATTAAAATTGTGTTGCAGAAAGGGGACAGGTTTTAATAACTGATTATTAGCGGGGAACATATATGATTCATTAGAGAGGTTGTGTTTATCTTATATTTAATACAATGTTGTATAATTTACACATTATGTGATGTGCAAGTATGTCAGGAGTGAGAATAAAATTTGTATTTCATAATTTTTTTTTTATTTATTCAAGATTATCGTGACCCAAAATGTGCCTTCGTAGAATATGATGCAGACCTTCCTTCTGCATCAGTAATTATTGTATTCCACAACGAACCGTACTCTGTGGTGATTCGAACAGCCTGGAGTGCTCTGCTTACAGGTGGTAAACATGTGAAAGAAGTCATTCTCGTCGACGACGGTTCCACAAGTGAAGAGTTGAAAGGGAAGTTGGATTGGTATGTTGCCACTAGGATGAAAGAGGGGAAAGTGAAGATATTGAGACTCGACATAAGGTTTGTAATTATTATTGATTATTTCAATTAGATAATTTTTTTACATATTATTGATAATTAATTATTTTCTGTTTGATCCTTATTTATTATAATGAAAATTGGTTTTATTCACTTACTTCACATATAGTCACTGACCAAATATTCTTGCTGGTTGAATGAACCTAGTCCTGATTTTAACGAATGTAGATTTTATAACAAACAATATTTCTCAATTCAATTATTGATATTATGTCTTATATAATAATCGATATATAATAATGAACTCCAATGAACTTCCCAGTTCTTAACCGATCAAGGTGGTTTTGCCTCTAAATTCTGTCAGCTTATAGAATCTTCTATTTGCTTATGTGACAAATTGCAGGATGCCAATCATATCTTCTAGGAGTGTCCCCATATGTCAGTTGAAAGTAAAGAGCTTCTCCAGTCGGCTCGACCATTTATCAGATCGTTGACCATTGCGACTTGATTTATACGAAAGATGATATTCTATCTTTTAAAAAACGTGAACTCTTCAGTGAAGGAGAAGGTCTCTTCTCAACAAGGCTAGATATTAACAGGGCTTATTTAATTAGAATAGGAATCACGCACAATCTATTGCATGCTAAACAAGGTCTTGGGAAGTTGCTCTTGGGACACTTCTAGCACTTTTAATAGTGCCTCACGTTCGTTACGCCACAGTATATGTCTGCAGAATGGGTGTGGATACGTGGCAGGTGGTGAAGGGAAAAGCAAGTTAAAAAGAAATACAATTAAAGTAAAAAGGATAGATCAATCAACATTTCTCGTCTTCCATGTTATAGTTGGATGCATTGCAAACTAAACATGCTTAGAAATATAGATACTGTAAAATTTTAAATATAATACGCCCTTGTATAAATTGCTTAGTTAAATATGAAGGTTTCTGATAAAATTAGTATATCTTTATACAACAATTTATTCATAAGAAAACTTTTAATATACACAAACAATAATGTAAAATATCACCGTTGATATAAAATTAATCTGATATAGTTATCTAGTTATCGGTGTCGGCCATAATAAATATCACATCGTCAGCAACATCCATAAGAATGATACTGTTTTATTTGTATGTGAGTGTAATATGCACTGCCGTTTTATGACCTAGTAGAAGTATAAATTTTGTCTATTTTACTCGAGACTTTATGATACTTCAAATTTCAATGGGAGTATTAATTTAATTTCTCAAAGATTACCTCACTATCATAATTATTAAAAATGGCATCTTTTGGATGTCGTAAAAACCAAATGTTCCATTGATTTTTTTTGAAGTAAAAACAAAGGAATGAGAGGTATACGCTGTAGAAATTAATTGAAATAAGAAAACATGCTGGACATGTGTGCACAGCTGTTATTTCTCCATGACCTTGACAGGTGCATTGTCAGAGGCAGAACTGTTATTCGCCTTGACATTGCTTGGCATTTTTGATTGAGTTCAGAATTTTATTATTTGATCATACTGATATGATTCCTTTTAGTGATATTGAAATGTACTCTAACCAACTATATTTTTTAGGTCTGGACTTATCCGTGCGCGTTTAGCTGGTGCCAGATTTGCACGTGCAGAAGTCTTGGTATTCCTGGATGCTCACTGCGAATGCGTGACTGATTGGCTTAGGCCGCTACTACACCGGATCAAGCATGAGAGAAAATCAGTCTTAGTCCCGATCATTGATGTCATTGATGGCGACACTTTTTATTATAGTACTTCAGGATATGGTTTTCAGGTAATATTTTTAAACCATCAGTTCAATATTAAGTGCACGGATGTGCAACCCATTTCTGTCAATAACCATTTGAGTATTAATATAATATTTTTGAAAAAATATATTTTTTTTGAGAGATTAGATAGTATTAAATCTTAGGTGCATACAATGTCATAAGTCAAATAGTTTGTGCCGACCCTTCTGAGAGGAGCTGCGTGAAGAAATATCCATTTGATTGTCATCTTAGCAAGCCGATATTCTGCTTACAAAATAAATTTTAGTTTGTTTATAATTATCTTTTTTTTCCAGTGGCGTAGTGACAGAAATAGCTGTGGTCATACTTGAATCTGTAAAAATATAATTCTCTGAAAATTTATATGATTTTGCATTACTTCGCTTAATGCATATATTTATATATTTTTTATAGCTTTTGGTTTGATGATTATTTTCGACAATAGTTTTAACACTTTTTTCTATTTATCGTGTTGTTTCAGGTTGGCGGTTTCATATTTTCTGGTCATTTTATGTGGATTCCAATAAGTGAAAAAGAATTGGCTCGACGAGAAAGTGATATATCCCCAACTCGGTAATTATTATTAAATCAATAATTAATTTAACAGGTTTTAAGATCCAGTCCGCCGCTGCATTTGAATGTAACATTGATATCCATATAAACAATCTGAATGCAACTATACTTTTCTAGATTATTATGGTGTACATTTATCTAGAATACTGTTTTATCACAGGTCTCCAACTATGGCAGGAGGTTTGTTTGCAATTGAGCGCAACTATTTCTGGGAAGTTGGATCTTATGATGAACAAATGGATGGATGGGGTGGAGAGAATTTAGAGATGAGCTTCAGAGTTTGGCAATGTAAGTGATAATGTATTTACTCTTTGGCAAACATTACTCAACAATTATGTGAAGCATAACTATGATGGGCATACTAATAATAATCCCATGAATCTTTTTAGTGAAATTATAAATTTGTTTGTCAATTTTCCTCTATTATATATACTGTTTCGACTCTCGAATAAAAATAATAAAGATTCAAAAAAATACTTGAAAAGCGTCATCGAAAGTTATTTAGTTTACTTATTGTTTATGTTATTAAATTATGGGTTAAAATGCAGACCGAAACAGTCTATACTATTGATACTTCATCGCAACTGATTTTAAAGTCAAACATATGTAGATTTGTTACTATATTTCTCAATATTTTTTTTATGAAATATGTTTTTTAATACAATATAATGATATTATTTTAGTTACAAAGTATTACAGCTGTTTCTAGACAAACAATCTGAGAAAATATTGGCTATGATTTATATTTAATAACACATAAACACACAACATATTTTTTAAACTATAAACCATGCTATTGACTTAGTGTGTTATAGGAGTAAGAGATTTATTATGCTTTTATTTGTCTACCAATATTGGTGGCATTGAAGCAGTCAAAAGCGAAAACACCACTGTTCTTAATAGAATTATTAAAATAAGTCACTTACATTGTGTTAATCTTAAACATATTTATGCTGCCATAATCACGCATAATATATATAACAGTTCACTGAAACTCACATATTCATAGAAAAGTGTTAGAAGAAGTATGTGTATCGAATTTACTTGATTTTCTGCGATACCACTTTGATAAACAGTAACGTTTTAGTTAGTAGCGAGTAGTTTTTAACAATCAACTGAAAATATATCAACTTAACCGTGAAAACTGGCTATCTATGATCGCACTATATATTAATCTCTTTAATATTTTTTTAGGTGGTGGCATATTGGAAACCATTCCTTGTTCTCGTGTTGGCCACGTTTTCAGAGATTTTCATCCATACAAATTTCCTGATAACCGTGACACGCATGGTATGTAAATAATTATCTTATTTTAAATATTAAAATATTGCGATGTGCAGTCTGTTCCTTTGAGTATTTAAGCGTAATAAAACATTTGTATAAATGAGACATTATGATATTCAGCGTTGATCTAAATCCGCCTTAAGGAGGCTGGTGCTCAAATATAAGCAAACATAATAGCAGAACAATATGAATTTCCTTCCTTTCCAATAAAGACAAAAATGCAGAAAGATTTCATTTATAAAAACATGTATAGGCTTGATAACATCCATACTGTTATGTACCCATACATTTGTCACACGCGCAAAAGACAGTAAATTAATTATTACTAAAAAAGCACGTCTTTAAATTAAAGGCTATTAAATTCAATGGCGCGGATCATCGCGGGACTTCGCACCAAACTATTCAAATATAATCCAAGCGTGACTTAACCAATATAACAGCCATGACACTTAAAATAAAGCTATCAATCATCATAGGATGCCACGCCCGACGACCTAAA
>JAGVSQ010009292.1:0-13727 GCA_022683975.1 Rhyacophila evoluta | reverse complement strand
AAGTCATTTTGGCCAAAAATGCACTTAATGAGTTTTACCTTTAAATGAACGATATACACTATGCTGTTGAAATCGAACAGTAAACAAAACCTTCAAATTTGATCGAACTTGACGAGCGTTTTTTATATTGTATTGTGGTATATCTACTAGAAGAACTTTTGTCCTTAAACCGTTCTTCCGTTGACAAAATATAAGTCGGCTTTGTATGTCCATGACGTGAAATCGTCTTAAAGGATTTGAAACGAATTGTCAAGTATTATGAAGTTGATAAAAAAATACTGAAT
The DNA here is from genome assembly GCA_022683975.1 of Rhyacophila evoluta. Lineage (NCBI taxonomy): Eukaryota > Metazoa > Arthropoda > Insecta > Trichoptera > Rhyacophilidae > Rhyacophila > Rhyacophila evoluta. The sequence continues at coordinate 13,443 of JAGVSQ010009292.1, read as the reverse complement.
GTAAATCGGTAAGGGTAAACGAAGTATGAGCTTCAGTACATAAAACTGTGTTTTACGTTGTAAATGTAAGACAGATATAGAAAATTAGCTAACTCAAAATGAATCCAGAAAATTGCTTTATAGTTCTAAAACTGATTATACAATTATTAATACAAATTTCATAATCGAAAGATAAATTGTGCAACTTTATAGCGGTAGGATTCACTATATTACCAGCTAATCGCTTTAATACCAGAAAATTTAGGGTCATGTTCAGTATATGCAAAATGAATTTTCAAATTCGAAGATGCTGGATTCTCAATGAGTTGATCGATTAGGTGACGGCCAATCTACCACGATAAATAATTTTATAGTACCGTGTACTACAAATTTGGAGCAGATATGATACATAATAAAATGTATTATATAATAAAAGTTTATATCAGAGCTTTTATCGGTCGAGGTACATATGCATCTTGTAGGCATAGAGCCATGAAGAGTAACGACTTTGTTATAAGATTTTACGGTGAAAAACGGCTTTGTCTCCGAAAGCCGAATATCTGAGAAGAGCTTCGAATAAGCCTTCGCAGCTGCCGTGCCATTGGCGGACGAAGATATTTAGATTTTCCGAATTTTCCGATTAAGTTGTAAAGTGATTTCCTCGGCGCCCATAAAAATCGCTCCACTTGTACAAACTTGTTTTACGACATCCATTAAATTACGGGCATTACCTTATTCGATATACACGTGCAGTTCTCTGAAGGAATCTACATGTCTACTGGTAGTCTCAAAGGTTCTAGAGCAAAAGCTCTCGTATAAATAAGCACATAGATGAAAATCAGATTAAATCATAGAAACTAATTTAATAGACTAACAAAATCGTACCTAACCTAACATGACATAATCAAATCGAACCTAACCTAATCAGTGGTTTAATTTTATATAAAAAATACCTCGGCGGTATTAAATTTTACCCCTAGGGGCCCTGATTTTTTTATGACGTTGAAGAAAATAATTGTTTATGTTAAGAGCTTGAATATTCAAAAAAAAATGCTAATCAATAAACACCTAACATCAAAATATGTGTTAAAGATGTTTGAAAAGTGAGTTCTGTATCAAAAAATAGATAGAAAGACGCCCTGGCCACTAAACCATTGGACCTAACCTAACCTAGCCTAACTCAATTTAATGTCAGAGGGTATTTTACACGGGAGATTTTAGCGCGATATGTTTTTGATAAAGTGCAGTTTTGCTATTTCTTAATTGCTATCATTTCAATTTAAACATAAATATATTCTTATATTTCATACGTTCGTTTTTAATCCCCCTTATGCTGTGTTGGCATCGCCAGAATGTATAACAACTCGCTCTCTAACTATTGTTATTAATAAGATAAAAATAAGCAAACGATTTACGGATTATATGTTAAATGTACGATTTTGTCCCCTATAATCATTTCTGTGCGTACATAATTTACCTTGCTTCTTGGTATATATTTTAAACTATATGACGTACTTGAGTAAGATAAAGACATATCACTAATCATCACGCCAATGTTATTTACATTTAAAAAAGTGTTTCTTAAGCAAAACTGATAAATAGCCTAGTTTTTTATCTCTTAGATAAAAAATAACGCAGTATCTTTATGGAAACGAATATCCGTGTTGTACGAGGATTGCCTAAATCTGCTTATACAATTCGACACGTGACTCAAATACGATTCGATCCATCGGTGTATGTCGAGCGAATTAAATGGCGTGTAAGACGGGGTATGCGCCTGCGCGTGTGACGTCACTTCCCATTATTTCGCTCTCCCCCACTCCTACCCTTTATTCAATATCCATATTGGCAGAAAAAATTTAGAAGTATTAAGCCGATGTCGAGTTATTTATGACATTGTGGATATGGAAAGTAATAAAAACTTCAAATACTATAAAAATTATAGTTTATTAAAAATAACTTATTTATAGGCGAAGTTCAAAACGATAAAAAAAAATATATCACTGCTTATGTTAATAAAAGAATAGGCGAACGTAAACCGTGAAGCAACTGACGTAAAATTCATACATATATTTTACAGTACTTTCAAATCCCAAGAACAATCTTCCCTGACCGACTTCGGCGGGCACTGGTTGAAATTTATTTATACATCCACTGTTGATATACACGTACCTGGACATCAAGGAATCATATGTAGGTAATAGATAGCTTAGACCAGGGTTTCCCAAACTATGTTCCGCGGAACAGCAGCGCTCCGCTGAACCTGAATAGATGTTCCGCTACAATTTGGAAAGGTTTTATACACTGCAAAACATTTAAAGATCTTCTTACTAGTAAGAATTATCCAACAAAAAAAATAAACTGTTCCGTTAAAATTTCCGTGTTTGCGAAGTGTTCCATTGCAGAAAAGTTTGGGAAACCCTGGCTTAGGCGATAGAATTCCCTGCATGTATAATCCTTGTTCAGATGGGTAATGCAGCTCAAGCTAGATATTATAATCACGGAAAATGTTATCAATTGGATACTATTATCACAATCACTCGATACCAAACCACAGTATATAAAATTATTTAAATATTGTAAAAACTAAGCTAAGAGTAATCCGATGTGTATAAGAAACTTCGGCTATTGTTATTAATTCTCATAAATATCCACACTGTCAACGAACTTTGAAAACCACTGTGAATATAATGATTGAATTCGGGAGTTAATAAAATTAAACAAACGGCACAAGATTCATGAATGTTTCAAATAAATTTTATGTTTCAAAAAAAATGTCCATAAAAAATGTTTTTTCTAATGAATTGTGTTTAATAACATGTTTATTTTATCTTCCGCTTAATGTAATCCGGCTATTATTATCGAAAGCTTCAATCCCCATAGTGATCACAATAAGCTTCTACTGTATAACTAAAGTAAGCGACATTTTTGACACCGGCATTAATATTCTAACTTGTATTAAATGACACTCAGCATTTACCTCATTAAAACAACTCTTCTAAACTATCTGCTAAGTGTACTCAAAACAGCGAGTCAAATTACTTCATCCATAGTAATCGGATGCTTTAACAATTCACTCGAGCGACATTTACCCTCCGTTGACTCAGCTGGCATCCAACGGTTTTAAGAACTGTGAATGATAGAAAAGGTGATGGCTTGTTACCACTTCTAGAGTAGAGTTGCAGAGAAAAAACACTAACTTCAAAAGAAAGAAAATTTAGTTAGTATTAAAATACTTTTCATATTTTGAACAATTTCGAATTAACTATATTAACATAGGCACGTAGTTCTTTATCTATTAGACGTTCAAGTACAATATACGTCAAAAGCAAAAACCCCCTGTTCAATATAAAAGCATTAAATAAGTCCCTTATCTATTATAACCCATAAATCATAAAATACATGTGTGTCTGTCCGTCACAAGAATGACTCCCGAACTGGGAATAGTAGCGACCTGAAATTTTCACATCTTATTTAAACTACTATTTTTAGGTAAACGTTTTTATTTTCAACTTTAAACATCATCAAAAATAGTCAGCAAAAAGACTTAAAATATTGTATGCAGACACATATTGGAATACGTTTGCTATAACGGGGTGAATACAATTAATTTGAATAAATAATGACTTCGAATCCGTTTCAGGCAAAGCTGAATAATGAAGTTAATAAAAAGTTCGTCTATGCAGTATAACGACATGCACTCCAGAAATGGAATAGATGGATCTCCACATTTACAAAACTCGACATATTTTTTCGCGAGCATTGATTGTCAGCCAATTATTCAAATCCTACACCGCTGTTTCTCGGGGAGACATATATTCATAACAATTCGTTTAAACTGACATAATAATATAAAATTTATCAGTGCCACGCCATGAGCTAGAGGCGTCTGCGTGCAAAAAGATTTTTAAACACCATGTCTACAAATTTCACAGATTTGTAACTCGCACGTTTTTAACGTGCCTGTAAGGACTGTCATCTAAGTATTTTAAATATCTTGTATTTTTAATGTATATTTGTTTGAATTATACAAATACTAATGCATGTAAAAATACGGGCGAATTTATTTTATATTTCTTATAAAAAAGTTCCCATCATAGTCAGATGTCAGATGTCAGATGCACTATCTCCACATTAATAAATACTATTCGGCCCTGCGTGTATTAGTATAAGAAGCAATCAGGATGCCTGTATCGAACTATTTGATTTCTCGTGATATGACTTTGATAGACAGTGGCGGTTTTGATTTTGACACGCTTATATATGAAATAAGTCCAATAGGCAAGCAAGAGCCGATAATTCGAATCACTGATCGCAAAAACTGATCAAGTAACAAATTTATGAAAAAATTAAAGTAGTCTTAAAATTAATATATTATAGAATGAAATTCTTAAATAAACGTCGTACTGTACGTGTTTGATAATATTGTAATGGCAGTTCATTACCAGTATATTGATTTTCCAACTAACGTCTGCTTGTTCAGACGAAATCTATTATTCACAATACAGTGGCGTGCATATATACGACTAAGTATAAATTTGAATTTAACAATAAATCGTCGCAATAAGTATGTCTGTCTAGGACAAAGTAGATGACCGCGTATTCGATTATGCTAACTTGAATTACAACCAAAATTATTCGATGTAGAAATATGACATTGGAAATGCATTAAAAGACTAACCCTTTGAGTGCTAAATGACGATATATTGATTTTGGTGATACCAAAGAACACAATAAAAATTATTGTTCTACAAATCTATTTTTTTTAATGATCAATTCTCGTTCCAATAGTAACGTTTAGCTGTTTTGCTATGATAAAATTAATACGTTTAAAAATAATACAACGATTTTTATTAAAATTACTTGTAAATACTAGCATGTCTCAATATATCTTTGAATGACTATGAAAAGAAATAATTTGTAGAAAAAATGTGTTATTTTAATTTATTGCTTAGTCGTTTGTATATGAGTCTAAGCCCTTTGATGAGTTTGGACGTACTTAATGTTATTATTTCTTTTGATATAAATACCAGATAGATCTATCAACGATATGTTGAAGTTGTTGTATCATGTATTTTAAATCCAGAAAAAATACGCAAACATGACGGAAAAAATGAGATAAAAATCTTGACTTTAGCATTGAAAAATTCCCTTATGCTCTTTCTATAATTATTATGATTTGTAAAGAAACGGAAGATTATTTATACCGCTATTTACAGAAATACATAGAATGTCACATAAATCATGCCTATGGCTTCAAATTTGTTCTCAAGTGTTCCTTTGATTCCGAAATGGAAGTGGCCACAAGTGGTAATGTTAAACACATTTTTAACAGTTTAAAATAACTTTTTAATTTATTTTGTTCGTTATTAGGACCTAGAAGAACATTGTTTGCAAATCGGCATATTCGTTTCGATTGATTTTATGATATTAATTGAATTGATAACAGTGAAAGATTTTAGTGTCTAAAATGTGTGTGCATACAAAATAACTCACTAATGAAAGGGTTAACGAAGATATATTCTTGCTTATAATTACTTGGTTTGTGCATTTACGTATAGCCTTTTTATATAAGAAAGAGAAAACGTTTAATAATAATACAATGATTTTTAGTTAAATCGCTTGTAAATACTAGCACGTCTAAATGTAACTTTGAAAAGCTCATGCGGAGAAATAATATGTATAAAAAGTATGTTATTATTTTAATATAAAAGCTTTGCTTGTATCTTTGTCTTAATAATATATTTCAATTAAGAGAATACACGTACAGTTGAAAACAATGATAGTTCGGATGAGTCATGCGGGAATGCCACTGAGTCACAAGGTAGTTAGGCATTTCATATTCAGCGGTTGTTCCTTTGTAAGACGAGCTCGTTAAGTGCATTTATATTTTTAATTGAATCGACGTCGCGGCGGCCGTCTTCGAGAAAATGGCGACCGGCGCCGCTGTGTGGTCGATAACTTTCAAAAGAAAGAATATTATAATACAAGCACGAAACGCTAAAGCTCGGAATATATGAAAGAGAGTCGTACGTGATAGCAGTGACAACATAGTTCTACGAATTTATTAACTTAGCATTTATAACTTTAAGCACATTAAAAGCTAAAAGTTGTTCGTCAAAGTTCCGCGAAAAATACCAACAGGCGTTTTACGTATTTATATACATTTTTTAAATATTGCACACGATAGATAAGAAGGTGGTACTTTTTAAAGATTTTCGTCAAAAGCAATTATGAATGGCAGCATTTTTCAGTTGACCAACATAACGGTCAAAAAATTAAATATTTTTCACGCTATTAACATGTGGCATTAGAATATCATCACCTGATAACTAAGAACAGCGTAAGGTAAATCATGACTACGATTATATTGAATTTAAAAACAATACAAATTTCCTCAACAAAAACAAATATGAACGGTAGCATTTCTTATTGGGACTTTGAAAAGCACCACGGCAGTGAAAGAGTTAGGTAAATGTTTGTATACTTACCAACTTGGTAACTTAAAATATATTAAGGAAGTAAAATAAATTCTTAATGTAACAGATTAATTCGGGCCAGTGATTAAAGCTCATTCTAATTGCCTGCAATAAAGCTTTTGCGAAGTTACTTCTGGGAGAATCCTTGCACAATAATTGTCAGTAAAGCTCATTGTAATGAAGAATATATCTACCTACCTGCATAACGAATGCGGGGAAGTGCCAGATGGTGAATAAGTAACATTTAAATCATTTCGTAGTCAACCTACTACGCATTAAAGTCAGCATAATCATTGTTCCATAATTATAAAATGTACCCATTATATTCGTATTCAAAGCCTTTGGCTGCGGGGAGGAAAGCAGAGCGACCGTGACAGAGAAGCAAAATAGCTATAAATAGGTGAGTGAGCAAATGAGCAAGTTCAGCAGCGCGTCAGTCACAACAACTCACTCACTTGCTCACTCAAATATTTATAGCTGTTTTGCATCTCTGTTTTCTTGGCTTTGTCACCGTCGCTCTGTTGCCACGACATCCATCGTGCTCGTGATTTTAAGCTGGATAGGATTCAGAAGATATTTTTGCAAGTTAGTTTTCTTACTGTACCTTAAAACTAAAGAGCATAAAGAGAATATACGCCGGACGCATTTTTTTCGACGTTTGTTTAGTCTATTCGATAATAATATCATTGTAATTTTTTATTCTTAAATTTAGAACTAACCTGCCGGTAGTGATGCCAATACGAAAGGTAATGACGTGTCAGATTTCGATATCATTCACCAGAATGATAACGAGTTTAAATAGATGTAAATTTATAAACGTTTTGAATTGGATAAGACTTACTTAGTATGTTGGGTGGACTCTTTTTATTGTCTTTCACGATTTTCAACATTGCTTTTATTTACTGTTGCTAAAGATATTATAGTAAATTAAAATTTAAATACTATATGAAGGCTACTGTAAAATATATAAGTAAATATACAATTTTATTAAAGTGGGCACTCTGCTTAGTTCAAACATAAGTAAAAGATAATATGATAAAAGAAAAAAATGCGAAAGGTTTTAAATAAAATTATTTCAAAGAAAGTCGTCATCTGATATCTAAGTTACTTTTGAAAAGACTTTAAGAAGCTTAAGACAAAGGGTGGAGCTTTTTTTAATATCGCTAAGCCAATAAGCGGTTGAAATAAAATATTTTATCAAGATCAATTAATAAAAAATTAAATATCTTTTAATCCTTTTCGGAATTGCGAAATCGATATTTTACAGGATTATCGCTTAGCATTACAGGAAAGGATTTTTGTTTGTTTATAATACACGGTGAACAGAAAATATCAATGTTTCTATTGTATATAAAATTTGTGACATTTTTTTTACTTTTCGCCACCAAAATGGAGCATATGAATCAACGCAGTGTGAAAATATCCACTCCGAAAGAGGAGTCTATGGGTCTCTGTTAATGTTATACTAAATAAAAAATAAAACTGTTATTTTATTCACTCAATATGATATTAATTTAATAAGTTATTTAAAAAAAAAACAGTAAAATTGACGAAGTGAAGGTTCTTTTTCCTGGTCTCAAATTTGACATGCCATCCTTTTATCAAACTTAAAAGCTAAATTTAGCCACGAATTCCGCATTTTTAGATTAAATCCTTTTGCTAGAACGTGTATAAAGTTGTATACATTGTGATTTTCGAATAAAAGCTATTTTGAAAAATAGAGGGTGACGTCCGTTTTTCTTTCTACAATCCATTACCAATAATATACAACATTTAAAATCTGCATTGTATCGAAACCACATTGCAGATTGCGTTGTGCAAAATTAACATATATCGAAAATCCATTGTTAAGTACCGCATTATAACGAAACCGCGTTGTTTACATACCGCATTATGTGAGGTTAGTTTCTGAATTTCAAAACTAAGATAGTGTATGATGAAACTGTACTGGCAACGTACTGAATTACATTAGATTTAAGCTAAAATTTCATAACTGTATGATATCCAAGCCGTGCTGTTTAAGTACTTCGTTATATGAGATTGCTATTTGATTTTCAAAACCAGTGTTGTATGAGTACCGCTTTACGCGAGGGTTGTCGGTACATAATAAAACATGATATAATTGATACGTTAGTATTTTTCCCAAGAAAATAATTTCCCACAAAAACACTTGAACAAATCTAAACCAAACAGCAAAAATAACACTTTGTCATTGACACTGAACCAAATCTCCCAAGCGGTCCATGTCGAAGTTTAAATTCTAGTTAGTGGGTACTTGAGTAGATTTTATGGATAGCTTTTTCAACTTAAATAATACGATACAAAAAAGTTTAATAGCCTTTCGAATTGAAGAGGCTTTAGAAGTAGTTTAGATTGTGAAAAGTTCCACGGGTTTCTTTTTTTTATGTACATTATAGAACCGTGAAAATTGAACGAGGGAAAATATCATAACACTGAAGAAAATTTCAAGTAATAAACGTTATGTTAGTTTATTGGGACTTTATTTCTGATGTGTATTGTTTTTAATGACAATATTATTTGTTATTATTCATTCACAAGCCGTGCAAAGAAGATAATGTGCTCATATAAAAATATAAGATAACTTCCATCCAACTATAGTTCGTTTTTATTTATAACTGGTAAGTCAGCACATAATATATGTATTAGTTTCACGATATATTTAACATTACATCTATCTGTCTATATAAATAAAAATGTAAATGCTCGTTTGTTCAAAATCTTAAATATCCCAAAGTTCTTCATTGATTACTTTGAAATGAAGTTTACCAGTTTTAAATAATTCAGAATTTAAAATCAATTTCCATCAAGCACCGTCAGTCGAAAATATTAATTATTAAAATTATACTTTGTGTAAGCTAGATTATCAGTTTTTCGAACCGCATTCAAAATCGTGCAAAAAGAGAATTGAGTGCATTTATATAAAGTGTCCCAAAACGAGTTGACATTTTGCATATACCGCATGGTATATCTGAAAATTATCACCATTTTTAAATTGAATTTTAAAATAATGTGTGTATGAACATTATTGTCTGGTTTATTTTTTATTTTCATATATGTACTGCAGATAGCAGCAGTTTTGGGACAATTACTTTTTGAATTAAGTACCCCCATGGACATTACATGTCAATAAAAAATATAACTCGCAGCTTAAAAAATACCAGTATAAAAATACTAAAAACCCGTAAAACCTAGCCTAACCCAACATAATATCCAAGAAGTGATTAACGGATGAGTTTTTGTAATTGTTCTGTTCCCATAAAACATAACATTCGAAGGTTACTATTATTATTTATTTACAAGTAATTTATGTTGAAAGATTGAAAATATTTGCCATAGCGTTACAATATCTTTATATTTGCAGAGTATTTTAAACGATTTCGTCGTGATCGCTAATTTATTGGCAGCTAACCGTCTTGACAGATTATTTTTTTCTTTCTTCACACTGTCTGGATTCATATGTTTCACTTTGGGAGCGAACATGGTGTAAAATAACTGCCAGATAAAATATATTTACACATATATTCTACAATACGTCCTGGATGGATCTACAGTGTGAAAATATCCGCTCCGAAAGTGGGGTACACGGATCTCCGTAATGTACATACCCTAAAAGATTATTTTCACGAGAATTGGTTGCCAGACAATTACCAAACGCGTTGGGCAACCATTTTCCATTATTTTGAAATCCAGCAGATGTGAGAAACGAACTCGTATTCCGAGGCGCGCATGCTAACATTAATTTAAAGATAATAATCTATACTTGTAAATATATGATTTATCATCGCCAATATTGCAGTAACACGTATCTTGATTTTTTTTGATTTAACTCACTTTGTAAAGTATTACTTTTTGCAATCTCTTGTATTATTTATCCATGTTTGCATTGACACATACGTTTATAAGACGTTCTTAAATTATGTGTAAGTACAAAAATGTGCCAATAATACAAAAGATTGCAAAAAATAAAACATTATTTTACAAAAAAAAATCTAGATACGTGCTTCTGCAATATTGGCCACGATATATAGATGACAATGCACATATTCACTCTCACAAAGATTCTTAAATCCGCGTCGCAAATAATGAATAATATTAAATGATTTAAATTTCAATTTGGTTTTGAGTTAATAGCTTATCTTCGTTAAGTAGATACACAAGTCCAATGCTGATAATTTTATTAATATGTTTGTCAAAGAAATATATGACGACTGTCTCCTTTTTGTAAGCTTTTATTTAGGATCGTTCTAGCCGGTGTATAACTTTCCAGTTCGCCTCATTGCTACAGTATTGCTATTTCTATCCAACTAATGTCATTTTTGTAGCTTTGTCTCACTTCCGCACATTATTTAAATCATAAAAAGAATCGATACTCTATTGGGAAATATTGCTTTATTTAAAATTGTCAACGGGTACAGTGTATGCATTATTATATTATATAATTTAAATATATGTTTGCACTGCGGTTAATCATTCGATGATTATTGATTATTAGCCTTTTATTGCATCATCCGGTTGCTATGTAAATAATGATAGATAAATCCTATTGAAAATATTTAAATAGACGCTCTCCCAAAATGTTCCCGACCACTGGCGAGTGGTAAAATTTACCAAAATCGTTAGTCCGGAAACGGATGTGATGGGTTGGGTAGAGAGAGGGTCGGTTAACTATTAGCCTCAGACCGATATTAAACGGAGCGTTCGCCAATTTTAATGACCTCTCTAATATTAAAAAAATAAATGGTTTTAAAGCGATAACTAAATGGAGTATTCCATAAAATAGATAAAAAAATATTTTAATAATACGCTAAAAATTCGTATTTATCATCGGAAATAAAAATGTGTCTACATCGAACAACTCGAACGCGATGAGTGATGTAATGAAAGTAATTAGCCACTAGTACCAGTAGACATACTAATAAAAAAGGCAATGGTGATTTCTAGCATTGGGTCACAGACGGATTTTCTTCCTTTTCTACTTCTTCACGTAGTTATCGATGAAGAAGTGCATGACGCTTTCAGGATTATCTGCCACCTGCCAGTCGCCTTCGATCCTCTACTTACATAATTATTATTCCTTTTAAGGCCGCGGGCACGATAGCAAAGCGACGGCGGCAAAGCGACGGTAGCAGAGAATCAAAATAGCTATAAATAGGTGAGTGAGTAAGTTCAGCAGCGCGAAAAACGATGTTGTCACAACAACTTACTCACTCACCTATTTATAGCTACTTTGCACTTCTGTTTCCGTTGTCTTGCCACCGCCACTATGTCTATCGTGTTCGCGGCCTATGTTTACAGCATATGTATAGCACTATATGTTTTTTTAGGATTCCAGAATCTTATCGGTTGAAAGAAGAGAAAAGCAGGATTCTTCACGAAAGCATGTGCAGGACGTTTTCTAGCCAGTTCTAGCGCCGATACATGACATATTGATGACGAAGGGCTGCTCTGTCCACCCCATGAAGTCAAACTTTCTCACCCCCAGTAGACGATATAGGGTACTAATTTTAACATTAAATCTATATAATTAGATTAGACACAAATAGATTGCATCGGTATCGATATCTCCCACCTGAGTGAAATCGAGTTTAGATCCGATTTTCTAATCCAATAAAGCAATTTTGAAAGCCATTCCCTTTTAAATGACATGTAGGGACACTGCCAGGGGATTTAAGTATTTTAGAACTATTGACAACTACTAAAAATATCTCTCGTATGACGCGATGCAGTAAAAATTATTAGTATACTTAATTCTCCTTTCATCACTCAACAAGTGTCCATACCCGTTACGCGGTTACTCATGTAAAATTATGTGGCTCTTTAAAGTGCAAGAAATGTCCCAGAAGCCGTGTTCGAAGGCTTCAGTTGGCGTGCGAATAAGCTCGGACGATTCATATTCTAACTAAGCCATATTAATATTGACCCTTGAGGTTTCCTAAAAAAAATAAAAAATAGAAAATTATCCTTTGCAGAAGACAAAGATGTGGCCGACTGGTCCGACAAATAGCTGAACTTTGGAGAAAAACTCTTTTCTTACAAACCACACGTTGGTAACACAAGAAAATATGATTTAATCTGCAAACCAGCCAACTCAATTCGTGTCAAATCTTCAGAAGCAACAAAAAACCTTGTGTTTGATTTTTTTGTGAATTTTGCACGTTCTGTGCACGACAGAAAAATTAAAGCTGAATACAATAGCATCAAGATTTTCAAACATAGGAGAAGTTAGCTGGTGTGCGGATTAAGCCATCGATAAGCAAGCTCAATGATTAGTATGATCATACTTCGTACAAAGATCTGATCATCAATAAGAACAAATTTCTCTAATTTCGAAAATTATCGCAAGTTTTTGATGTTATCCTAGATCTTAGTAGTTCCTTTTTCAGAAGCCTTATCTTGTATGATAAGCTCCGTGAAGCTTTAATGTTATCATGGATCATATAGCCCCAAATACTTTGGAATCATGTTTCTCTTTACACAAAAAAATAAATCGTCTAGACTTTCGATACAATAAATTAATGACATAATACCAACAATCGATATAACGAAATTCGCTTTAGTTCGCCTGACTTAATATGTAAAATCGGATTAAGTTCTCAATATGCGAGAAATAGTATTGGCGGCCATTTTGAAGGAAGCCGTTTTAGATTTATTACTGCTAGCGGCCACCGCTAGTGGCGCTGGAATGCACTTCCTGCGTCCATTTCAATATTCATGAGTTCCGGTGTGGAAATTACGGATGTCGAGGCGAAACAAAATGACGCCTAAAGTGAAAATTTGACTTTATAAATAATAAAATATACTTTGCGAATTATCGTGAAACTTTCATGTTAAATAAAATATAATTGTATAAGAAATATATATAACTAGCTGAACCCGACATGCGTTGCAACGCACTATAAAAGAGTATTATGTAATTATGTAAAAGAATATTAATTAAATTAAAACTCACTTTGATTATTGAAGT
>JAGVSQ010009291.1:0-13729 GCA_022683975.1 Rhyacophila evoluta | reverse complement strand
AGATGTCAATATCCGAGGCAATCTCGTTAAACATCACCATTGCCCTCCGCATTGGTATGGCTAGTGGCAGGATGGTTCTGCATTTAGGAATGAAAAACAGCTGATGTTCTCGATTTTTTTAGGTAGTTATCAGGGGCATACAGACCGATATTAGCCAAAGCGGCAGAGTTATGAATAAGACTACGCATAAGTCGAAAAAAATACGTCGCTAAATACAAATTCCTCCTCGGTTTTAAGCTACAATAAGAAAGCATGTACAAAATGAAAGGAGTTGAATAAAGCCATGGATAGTATCTATACACCCGCAGGTACAGAAGTCTCAGAAATTTCTACTGAACCCTCACCGCCATGAGGTCGTATTTCAACTGATTCTGAACCAATCCATTCTGTAGCCTGCTTCAAATTAATGAATTATACATAGTTTTGAGCACCGTGACATCTGAAAATGATGTTAAACAGAGATTCAAATGTTCAAAAAATGATTCAAATGTTCAAAAATCCTATATTTTAACTTTAATTATAATTTCAACATTTAGCGCGGATAATCAAGAGTATACAGCATTTCGCTCATTGAATGATTTGTACTTTTATGATGAATATCTATGGTGCCTGACTTAAAAAATAAAACTTGTTTCAATCAATTAGTCAGTTTGTACTATATTACATAACATAATTCTATTCTTCCATAATATGGAACATATAGCTTTAAATAAATAGTTCAGATATCTATAATATTTACCTGTAGGTGTTTAAATGATATTGCAACGACTTAATCTACAAATCAGCTAAATCCATCCATTAAGCATTTAATTTTTTTATTGCACACAGAACGCACGAAATTCACAAAAAATAAAATGTATCAAATCATCCGCACACGCCAGACAACTCTATGTAGTAACATACACATTCAACAAAGTTTTTTTTGCTCCTGAACATTGTATTAAATGTTTGTGGCTTGCAAATTGTTCTATTCGACTAATTCTAAATCAATTACGTGTCTCCACATTACGGAGATGCATGTACTCCATTTTTAAAGTGGATATCTTCATACTGTGTAGATCCATGTTCTCCGTTTTTTTTGGAGTGGATATGATAAAAAAATATGTATTGAAAAACATGAAAATTATAGTTGGAAAATAAAAATAAAAATGCCACTTTGTAGTTGCTTATCTATACGTTAATAAAGGTAACCACACATCTATGTCACGTGCTGTTTTCTATTTTAATGTCACAGAAAAGCGCGTAGGTTAAAAAACTGTAACATTCTAGTAAATTTATTATCATAGTTGCAAATTTTAATTTGTGCAGAAACACGAAAACATATTTTTTTTAATTTAAAAAAACATTTAAACCAAAATATCCTCGATGAATAAATCACCGGTTTTTTAACATCAAATTTTAAGTATATTCTTGCCGTACATTAAAAAATAACAATCTTGATATTGTATTTTCAAAACGTATTTTGTGCTTCCGGGAAGTTTAAATTAAAAAAAATTTGAAAATCAAAATAAAAAAGCTTTTTCGATTGATAATATTGTTGTATATAAAACGTTAAGCCGTTTTTCAAAGTTAAATTATAACCAATAACTAACTACACGAAAGAATATCATCAACAGATTCACCGTTGAATAAATAGTTTTGTATGTTTTAATGTTTTTGATTAACTAATCCCATTCATGATACTGACCATAACATGAAACGCGTCTCATTAAAATAGTGGCCTAACATACATATTGATTTGTAGTAAAGTATCAATCTCCCCGTCTGTCGGATTTTTTAAATTTGAAAATGCGGGACTGGATGCCCATTGGATTGAGTAATTGTCTGACAATCAATTCTCGTGAAAAATAATCTGTCAAGACGTTTTCACATTGATCCATATACTCCTCTTTTGGAGTGGGTGTCTTCACACTGTGTAGATCCATATGCTCCACGTTGGTATATATATAAAAAAAATTATTCCAATTTTCCGGCTTAATCTATAAAACTATTGGACAGTTTTATGGGTAAGAGAAAAGAGCCTCTCAATTAAAATTATTAATTGATACTTCATAATAATACAGTTCTGTTGATAGATAGTTAAGAGTTAAAAAAATAAAAATGAACAACATTTATAATGACTTTATATCTGAAATTTTCATAACATTCCGTATGTTACGTTTTTATATTAAAATCCTCCCTCTTTCTGTCACTCTATTTTGTTAAATTTATGTTAAATTAATAGCAAAAAATATAAATATATTATATTATTTCTAACTACGACATTATAACATGTAAACACCATATGAAAAGTCTACTTATGGTCTCAACATAACGATTTAATTTAATAAAAAAACTTATTTCGGGGGTAATTTATTTGCAAATAAATGCAAATATTTTAAAAGCACGTGTATTTAAAATATTTTCTTACACGCATTAGGTCAACGGCCGAATTTTGTAAGTTCGCATAGACAGAACTTGAAAAAAGTCTCAAATCGGCCGTCTCCTTTACCCTTTCGTGTACGAAATTAATCAATTATAATAAGAAAATTGATTTATGGCAAAGCAGTGTATTCTAACGTAAAACGTAAAGTTACACACAGTTTAATATATTTTTATAGACGTCATCAAATATATTGCAGTAATAAATTTTCAAAAGCTTGGTTACTAGACTTAAAGCTTTGAGTCTAGACTGCCGGGTTACAAAATGTTTTAGGTGAAACAGTACTTCTAAAACTAATTCAAAACCTTGCCCCATACGTTTTATGATTTTATTTTAAAATTATTAATTAATTTCTGTATATAAAAAAGTTTTAGTTATAGTTTAACGTAGTATTAAGTAGTTACTACTATTTCCTAGTGACTATGTTTTCCGTTTTAGTTTACCTTACGCCAGTGTCAAAATCAACATATTGTTTACATCGGTTGCCATAGTTTCATTGTTGTAAAGTTAAATGGACACATATTTTTCAAAACCTGCTAAATCTAAATATTAAGCATTGGACTGTCTACATTCTGAAAACTTTAATTTATTGACTTTTATTTAGACGGGTTAGTAATCAGGTAATTTCTTCACCCATTGGTCATTTAGTAGTGTAACTTTAAATTAAAAAAAAACTTTATTTAACTCTTGGATTTCTACCATATGACTCCGGGAAAAGCAGATTCGATTCTCACATATGTGAAAAATAATCTGTCAAAGCGTCTATATACTCCGCTTTCGGAGAGGATATCTTTACACTGTATTAATCCATACGCTCCACGTAAGGTGCAAAGATGGTATAAAAAAATCGATGGAGAAGATTAAGTTATTATATTGCATATTGCAATAATTTTAGCGGTTACCAATGTATTTAAATCAAAATTAAGAAGAATTAGATTTTGTATGTAACATTTATTATGTTTTGAAATAAATAAGGATTTAAGCGCCAGTTTCATTATCGTCCAAAAAATGTGTTTAATATTTTATTATGAAATAGCATATATTTTTAATTTCCATAACCATACATACTCAGTACATTACTTCAATGTTTTAGCTGTTTTTTTTATGGAATTTAAGAGTTTAAAATAATACACATAGGCTCTTATTTAAGGTAGAAGTACGCACCGTTAAAGCCTTGACTTACGTTGATTCCTAATTCTAATATTATAGCTATTTTTTTTTAAATTTGCTTCTTTATTGACGGCATTGGTCTTGGCCTTTAAAATAACATGTTATTCTTAACTAAGTTTTAATTTTTTGCGTTTGGGCCTTTATTTCATTCAAAGTTAAAATTTTGCATTAGTTACAACTTCAATGTTTTTATTTGAGAGTAATCATTTTTTACGATTAATTTTAGAGTTAACGAGTTTAGTGTTTATAAATATTACATATTAATTTATGAAGTTTTACCCTTGAAAAATTGAGAACCATCGGAAAAGTAATATCGTTCGAACAAGTCTTGACTTAACACGCAAACCCTACATTAGATTTCAAATCAATTTCAAAAAAAATATAAAAAAATATCGTGTTATATGTGCCAAAAAAGTTTTGTACTAAGACGGAATGCTCTGGTCATTTAGGAAAAGTGTGTGTGAGCTTTTTTATGCGATAAATAAAATACACAATTTATCACAGTGACAGGAGACTCGTTAGCGACCAGAGCTTTGAATCTTTTTCTCAGAAAGTTTTAAAACCTTAGCCTTGATTGAGTGAAATTATTATGAAAAATGGAGGCAAGAAGCAGTTTTTGATATAATAACCTCTAATTTGTATAACCGTGTTTGAACTTTTTGAACTTGAAATATTTCAAACTATGTCATCTTTGAATCTTGAACAAATGCATTTCTAAATTTAAAAAATATATTGTGAAAGATTGTTCGTTAGTAAATTGCTAAGTATATTAACGATACAGTCGTGTATTCATATGTTTTAAATTATATATATATAAAATTGAATCTCAACTTTTACATTTGTTTAACATTAAGCTATCGGATTCAAAAGTATCATTATAACACAAAATAGCTTAAACAGTCATCAATTCATGAACTATCGATGTGTATTATTACTTTAAGACTCAGCAAAAGACTAATTAAGTTGATGTAGTGATATGAAAAAAATATAGGATAATGAATACTTTTTAAACGATTTATCCGTAGAACTGTTTATGGCCAATATACTTTTGATATATCTAAATACGAACTAATGGATTTTTATATATATTTTGCAGTATAGGTCTCAGATACAAATGAAATCGTCAAATTTTCTCGGAACGATATATTTAAATAATTTTAATTCGTCAAATTAATACATGCATGCGTATAAAATGGTGCAATAAGATGGCAATTAATTTTTAGCTAAAGCTTTGCACTTTAAGCCATCGATGTGTTCTTATTTTTTGAGAGAAATAGTTGCTTTCAATACAACTGTAGTGTATAAAATGAAATATATATATAATTTTATGTTGCACTTTAGTCGAGATGGGAATGCTTGTAAATCATACTACACACACAGTTACAGAATCCTGTCTTGTAGTTAAATTGAAAAAATATATATTAAAGCATTTCTAATATTTTTTTAAAGTGAAATTTATTATGTGCTTGGCATATTGAGAAAGTAGCTAGAGATGAATTTATGAAAAAAATACTATTTTAAGGTAAATCTTTACAAAGTGAAAATGCGTATGCCTTACTCGTATATCTTAGAGCGAACTTGGTGAAAAAAAAATTAAACTATTTACCGATGAAGCTTTTGATGCCTCAGCGATTGGACGTGAATGAGGAAAGAGCTTTTACGCGAGTGGGTTATCCTTTGATCTAGGAATCTGGAGAAACGTACAGCCTGAAAACGATAATAGGCAAATTCTGTGTCGTGAATTCAAATATAAATCTGAAACGTTTTTCATCTAACACTAAATTGCCGGTACCTTAATACAGATTTTTTTACATTTAATATTATTCACGAGCCGAAACATTTCTAACCTTGGAGTTGGAAATATCTTCGCAGATTAATGATATCTGTCAGAAATTTTATTTCAATATTTCAAAGCATAAAACGTATTATAACAAAAGAGTGATGATCTTCACCTGTTACGTTTCACTTAATACCTTCTCTAATTGTTTATGACCCGTCATGTATATATTAATATAACACGTACAATAAGTGTTCAGTACATTTAATATAAAGTCTGTCATAATTTGAAGTTTTCAATTTTTATAAGATTTAACATTTTTATTACGTTATCACCAAAGCTAATTTGTTATAGTTAATAAATTGATTAATAAATTATGTTATATATTGTTGATTAACATTAAAACTGAAGTATATTTTTATATTTATATTTGAATTTAATATACATCACGGGCTAGCAATTGGATTTTATAATTAAAAATAGTCAACGTGTGTATGCTGTCAATAAGAATTGAAGTGTGGATTTTAATTTTAAATAATATTGCTCGTATCGCAAAAGAGATGGTAAGGTCTTCTTCATAGTAGCTTATCCATGATTCAGCTTTAAAGGTCTTAAAAGTCTGTAAAATTTATCGTATATAAAAATCTAAGAAATAAAGAAACAAAAATAATAAATACTTTTTAAATCGTATTGCCATCTATGCATTAATACAAAAAGCTTTGAAAGAAGAGTTTTCCATTGTTTTTCCACACTTTTCTTTACTATCGCTAGACTGCGTTATAACTTTTATTTCATTTCGTTTTACCTTATTTAGAATGTTTTAAAAACAATAAACTGCAAATTTATTTCAAAATATTATAAATATAATATTTACTTCGTTTTTATAAACAGTTATTCCACGTAATACGAGAGAATATAAATATATTTTACATATATTTTATAGAATTTAAATTGTTGGATTATATTATGGTCTAGGTAGGGGTAAAGGTAAATGTGATTTATTTATTTGTAGTTATATAATAATTTAATTAAGAAAATTATACTTTTGGACGATTTTTAAGAAGAAAGAAATATAGATTAATATAAGTACGTTCAAGTTTTTTTATGTTTTAATTTCAATATATGTATAACTAACTTTTAATTTGTATTTGTTCTGATTTAAAAATACTTTTTTCAACACTGTTTATTTGCAATTCCCATGACAATATTGCGATAATAATATGATGATAATACGGCGTGATCATTTGAATAAATAGTCTTCTGAAATATCGAAAATTGAGCGGCAAATAAAGGATACATTTAAAAACCCACTTGTAAAAAGCTCCTTAATATATTGTTCATTATTTATGGACTTTTTCCAAACATTTTGAGTTTTTAAGCAGCAAGTAATTTTTTAAAGCGTTATTGATCTAAAATTATAAACCACATTATATTACTGCCAATTGAAAATTCATCAAATTGATATATTTAGAATTTAAACCAAGACAGAAAAAATGGGTCAAAGTATATAGTAACACAAAGTTTCTGTCAAAATTACAAGACAACGTTGTTGTTATAGACATTGTCCACTGGAGAAGGAAGAAGTAAATAAAAAGTTTTCTAAAATAAGAATAAAGTCATACGCAGAAAAATAACAAAGAATATACTCGGTTGATTCCGGTCAAACTTAAACTATTCATTATAACGAAGGAGGTAGTAGTAAGAAAAAAACAACTGAAGTTATTCATGAAAAATGTCGCAGGGAAGTTTTGCCGTGTCGTCACAAGCTCGCGAGGGGAAAGTTCCGGAGAGCGAAACATATTTATGAGCTTTCAAACTTCTTATCGACGCCATTAGGCTTGTTCTACAAGAAACCAAAAGCTTTTTGCGGCTAATAGTATACTTATTCAACTATTCACGTGTAGGTATTTAATTAAGTAAGCACGGAGTGATTAATAATTTATTAGTTGGGGTAAGTCGCGTTGAGTGCGATAAACATTTCAGAAGATATGAAAGCATTTAAGATAAAATAAATTAAGGTTAAATTTATAGAAAATTCTTTGAAATTTAAATTAATGTTAAATATAACACTACTATTTAAGGTGCGTTTTGTGTACCAGGTCGATGTACATATGATGAAATTTGCGACGTAGCACAACCTATGTGTGATATGGCAATACCCTGATAGAATCACAACTATTGTAGGCCTAATTCGGGCACAGAAAATCACCAGTAATTGTTACAGAGCTGCCTCTAGCATCTTCAAACTATTGCCTCCTGTTAATCAATGGTGACGATTTAAAAATGAAATAGTTGGCTTAGAAATTACAGTAAAAATGCGAAAGTTTCATGTCGTTCTGTTCATTGTTTGGAAAAAGTTCTTGTAGTAGTTAAATATACATTTTCTGTATTATATTATAGATTTATATATATTTACAATGATTTCAAATGAATGTTGGATATTAATTATTATAAATACGTTATTTTAGTTATAAAAATAAACTTAGGCCATGTCCCAGTTTTCCTAATCTTAAATATTATTATTCAAAACAGTATTGGTAATGTATATTTTTTAAGGGTTGATTATGTATATAAGCTTTCCATTTGGGCGGGTACCAAACGGTGAAAATGCGGAAAAATACACATCACGCAATATACAAAACGGAAAATTCCTGAGCATGGTGCCCCTAATGAAGCGTATGTCAAACTTTTTTCAACAACCTTCATTTTAATAAAAATAAATTGCACGTAACAGAAGGTCCTTAAAATACGATATCTCAAAAAAAAAACTTTACGCCGTAGTTTAAGGTTAATTCAAAAGGATAACAAATTACTATATCAATGGAAATTAAGTAGGACGATCAACGAAAATGTGATTATGTAATTTAAAGATCATTTGTATGTAATTAACAGCCAAGACCACGCCGTGCTAATTCTCAGATTGTGCACCTCATAAAGGCGTTTGATTAAGATGGGCGCCTTTTTATAAGAAAACTGAAATAAATTCGCCAGTATTTTCTACGTGCAATACTATTTGTCTAATTCAAACACTTGTGATAAAATATTTAGATACTTTTATAGATGACTTAGAAAAGAGCTAGAAAGTTAATAATGTGCAAGCTATGAATCAGTGAAAATATGGAAATAGATTGTTCAAAAAATTATTTTGTACAAGACGCCACTTACCCACGGCGCAGCACTATTAGCAGTTGACTTTTTTTTTAAAATTCTATAGATCAAATTGTATTTCAAAATTTTATTACAAAATAAATATAATGCACATTGTATGAAATATTTTTCTCTCATGACCATCACTTTGAAATCAAGTTCAATTATATGGGAATGGTATAAAAGAAGAGATATTTCATCGACTATTTCTGGTAAAAGCTTGTTTTAATCATAAAGTCTCACCAATGGTACAATTCAACATTTTCAATACGCTTTATTTATTTAAAGCAAAATTGAGAGAAAATTCCTTGTCCCTTTTTTCCACAGGTAAAAAATTTCCGACAGCCAACAATCAAGTAAGCATCTAATATGTCTACCAACGTCAAGACACGCCAGGGACAAATGTGCCAACATAACAAAAAAAGTCCCAACAGCCTGTGAAATTCGAAAATTCCATGTTTTTCAATCAAGTATTTCAACCTGTTTCTCTTATAGAGTACATTTTAAGATACTATTGTATTTGGAAAACACATGTATGCGTCTGTTGGTCAATTTTATTATACTGTCAAATATTAAGTGGCACAACCTTACTCTAGACCACTTCAGCAGCATATTTATTACAGGCCGCGATGGTTTTTTTTCAAAGCTGTATCAGTTTGGTCTTTTTAAGCAACCAGCATATGCGTGTGGTGATCTATAACAAGATCCGCATCATTTTCTGTAGGAATATCCAAGAATTGGTACGAAATAGAAAGAGTTTATCAAGTTGGTCCAATCAACTGTTGAACCCATCATACCATCTGACTCACGAAAGTGAATTGCATAGCTTTTCACATTTTTTTTATGTAGCGTGATAATTTTTTTATACACTTGCTTGACTAAATAGAATTAATTCAGCAGAAGACGTCTAAGTCAAATAGTAACAAACAACAGAAAAAAGTGATTAAAATTTAAAGAAACAAATTAACATTTAGTATAAATTTTGTATTATTAAGACTGTATTATGAAATGCATATATGTACTTACATGGCATATACTATATCTTTCTTGATTATTAGATAAATTAAAAACGTATTATTTTAAAAGTTATTGAATATTTTGTGTGTGGTAATTTAAATTTTGGTCAATTTGTGCTTGGATTTTCATTAATATTATATTAGTTTTTGCCGTAAAACCTTGGAATTGGTTATACTAAGTGTATTTTTTGTTCATAAATAAAATATCATATTGATTCGATACAATAAATAATAAATACGTACATTTATTTAAGAAAAATGTGGCATTATGATAATAATATAGTAAAACAATATTTTGATTAGTCAATTTTATATTTCAACTTCGACGCCGAAAACATTTAAGCCACATGAACGTTTTGTAGAAATTATTTTTTGTCAATTGTTAGTATGCGTGTTAGAAAAAGCTGCGATTACTCCTTCTGGGTGTATATTTCTGATTGGGTGCCTTTGTCATATTAAAGTATTGATGTTTTCAAAGCGTTACATGCAATAAAATGAAAAATTTCCATAATTAAATACATCTACATTTTCATTTTATTTATTTTGAAATTCAGCACATTTGAATGAATTGCAACCTAAATTTTATGCAATTTATATTTACTGCCGGGATATTCTCGTCGAATAAAATCTTCACTTCTCAGTATCAGAACTCCGGAATACGCCCAATTAAGAACATTTGTAAGGACAGCTTAAGCAGATGAATTGAAAATTTAGTATTTATTTTTGTGCAGAGTCCTTTACGTGCCCCGTAGTTTAGGAAAGGCTGTCCTAATGCGAAATATTATACTAATTTCAGTCGCTGTTGGTACGTTGTTGGCGTGTTTCTGTTAAATTTAACGATTTCGATCGAAAATAATAATCATGGAAATGTTAAACGTTTGCAGGTTTTTGCCGCATTATCGCTCGCGGAAGTGGACCTCCCCGCTGAATATTATATTTCGCTTAACTCCTTCGGGACCGAATTGCTTGTAGACACATCTAATGCATTCAGGATCAATAAATTGAACTATCCAGCGCATCCTATGTAAGAGCTATTCTAGATTCTAAATAGAAGCCAGTTTCTCTATATTACTCTCTAAACATTATGTCTTAAACAGTTCTGAATTTATTTCTCTATCTTAATAAATAAGAAGTATATTTCCAAAGCGAACTTATCCTACTGGGCCAAAATGTGAAAGAGAACATAAATGTATTTTTGAATATAAGACACATTCGATGACTAAAAGAGCAAATTTAATAAGTCCATTTTACAGCAGAGCGATTGTTTTGATATAAAAAAAACAAATTTAAACGACCTATGCATTGACATGTTTACGAATGATATATTTTGATAAATTTGAATACAAAATTATATATTTTGCAGTGTAGGTCTCAGATCCAAATGAAGTTCTCCAATTTTCTTGGAACGTATTTTTGGTATATTTAAAAACTTTGAATTGTCAAATTAATATAGGACATGCATATAGATAGCATGGTGTACTAAGATTATATTATTTAATCATTTTAGCTAAAACTTTTCACTTTCATCCATTTATATAAGAAGTAAACCAGTAGAAAAAATCAATTTTTAAAATATTCAAATTAAAAATAAACACTGAAAACATGATTTATAGTTATTTTATACAAACAAAAAATACTTCAATTCAATTATAGTTCAACTTTCAACTTAAGCATAGTAGAATTAGTTCACTTTGGAAAAACACCCCTCAAATTATCTTTATTACCACGTTTATTTCTTTCCAAAAAATCACAAATAATTTATTTATCCCATCATTATAAAATAGCAACCTAAGAACTGATACCCAAGTTGCGAAATCGAGCTATACAATTGTAAAGAATATTTTTAAAATCAAACATGTATAATTAGATACCTAATAAGATAACTATTTGGCTGATTCAATTCATTCATTTCTACCGAATAATACATTGTTTCAAAATGTGTATTCACATTGTTTAGATCCATATATTTCATTTCTGGAGTGCTATAGAGGGGATCAAAATCAAAACGCCACTCTCTATAAGAAAATAATTAAAACGAGTCGTTCATATTGTATTATTAATGTCTATGAAATCTTATATAATAACAACAATTCCATAAAATCCATGAGAATGCTAGAGCATTTCGAATTTATTTGATTATTTGTAATACGACTTTGATGGATACAAACGTTTTTGCTTTCGACCCTATTATCATTATTTAATACAGAAATATAATTACTATATGCTACACTTTTGGAGCGGATTTTGTATGAAACACAACTAATGTAATTATTAAGTTCGATGTTATGTTTATAAAATTAATTATTAAACAGTTTAAATATGTTCATATTAATTTGGAATATCATTGACTGGTTTTTAATGTGTAACGTTTAAAAAACGTATAAAAAAAGCTTTAGTTTTTCCCATGTCATTAATGATTGTACATACCGACGCCCGCGTCTTTTTTTAATATTTCGACGTCAGTGTTTTTGAATTTCGAATCGAGCTTTTAAGCGACAGTAAGTTTACAGAAACATGATAAAGATTAATGAGAAACATCTATTTTGGTCTCTCTTGCGCTATTAATATTGGCTGAATATATTATAAGAATACCAGGACATTTTCATACACCGAAATCAACTATAAACTAAACCATATGCTTTGGATTTAAAAATTATAAATACAATGTCAACATCATTGTCGTAATGAACTATCGTCGTTATACAATTAGTTTGTCAAAGAAGCCAACCGTCAAATATTTAGAAAGTGAAAAACAAAATTCATTTAAATACTTACACGAAGATGTCTGAGCAATTTTTTAACACCATTTCATTAATGTTTAATAAAAGAATAAACTTACAGTATGGTATTACTATAAACTTAACTAAAAGTTTGGTTTTTCAAATCATGTACCGTGGATATTCGATAAGCTAAACGTATAGCGACGCCATATTCCAGGATTGTATCTTTAAATGTTCTATCTTTCTATAGGATTATATGTTGGTTTGTTAAAACTATGTATCACTATTATCATTGTTTTTGAAGATAACATTTCTTATTCAATAAATATTATGAAATTAGTTACCGCTTTACAAGTTGGTCGGAGTTTTTTTTAAATGTGTTAACATATGTGGATTTTGAAGTGATAGTAATAAGCGTGATGTACTTAAGTTTTTGTAGCTAATTTATATGGTTTTGGCTGTATTAATTGTAGATCTTATGAGTTCTAAAGTGTATCATCAAACAAATTATGATATTTAAAGTGTAGCTTCAAAAAAAAACAAGCCTTTGCTCAGTATTTTTTTTAATATGATGAACTTAATATTATTAAAAATATATATCGACTGTGGAAAGGAAAAAGAACGTAGCACTCAATTAAAAAAAAAAACTTTTATTCGATAGTCAAAATGTATAAAATTTAATGCAAATTCTATCTAAAGGATTTAAATTGAAAATGCCTGATTTTTGTCTAAATTTAGCTGTTTACTTTTAGAAAGGATGCTCTGTAAAATTTGGGACCAGGAAAAAGAGCTTCCACCTAATTAATTTTATTGTTTTTATTAAATGAGTATTATATTGAGTGAATCAAACAACAGTTTTAGTCTTTATACACTTCAAGGCCGAATCAAAATCATCAAATATACTTGTGTGTACCTCCTGTAAAAAAATTCTATGTGGGGTACGTCCTTTTTCCTTTCCACAGTCGATATAATAAAAATATCGTAAAATGCTACATAGATTATTGTATCAATATCGAATATAATATATCAATACGTTGAGACCATACTAGAGATACTATTGTATATTTTAACCAAGCACAATTCAAATAAAGAGAAAATTAACAAAAAATAACATATTATGTGACAAATTGTTTTACCCATTAATAACCCAATTCTACATTTTTGAACTGCAAAAATCACATATGGTTACGGGATTTGAGCAGACAACCTCCACAATGATAGGATTAACAATCTTTCATTAATTACGTACA
Source organism: Rhyacophila evoluta (assembly GCA_022683975.1). Classification (NCBI taxonomy): domain Eukaryota; kingdom Metazoa; phylum Arthropoda; class Insecta; order Trichoptera; family Rhyacophilidae; genus Rhyacophila; species Rhyacophila evoluta. Next base: position 227 of record JAGVSQ010009291.1, on the reverse strand, counting down.
TTTTACCTGAATCCACTATGAAAACCCATTATTCAATTCATATTATATGTAGGTCTAATCCTAAATGGATTCATTTTAAATTGTTTCGAATCTGGTATTATCACGAGCCTTCAAAAGTGACTTCATTTTTAATGTATATAGCTCCGTCTATAATATCATTTTATACGTGCTATTTTTTAAATTCTAAATTATTTAAAACTGGTAAACTTCCATATGTGAGATCACTG
>JAGVSQ010009289.1:0-13731 GCA_022683975.1 Rhyacophila evoluta | reverse complement strand
TCATTAGTGATAGTAAATCCCTAATATAATGGAATTAACTAGCAAAAAAAAAACTATTACTAAAAACTATACTAACTATTGTAGTTTCAATAAGAATCAACACGATTGGTATGGTGTTACATACAATTTTATGATACGTAAATTACAATAATAGATCACAATGCGTATGTAACCACGTCAAAATCATTATTATGTATCGTATATTGAAAAGGAATAAAAAAAAAACTAAAAATGTGTATAAATATCGTTTAATAATTATTGTGTATGAATTTATCGGAATTTTTGATTTATAGATAATAACTAAAATGATTTAAAATTCGCCATAAAACTTCTTAAATATCCAAAGCATGACACCATAATATGGCCAATTTAAAAAAAATATATCCGTTTTGAAATAACAGTGTAAATATTGCTTTCACCTCATTAAAGTGGATTTTACAATGGCCGTATTTTATCAATCCAATTAGTGACTTTACGCATCGAAATAATTATCTCAAATTTGTGTAACGGTTTTATTGCGGCTATCAAAACTATTTATTTAATTGGTTAGGTGTCTAGGAACATGCTATTATTTTAGGCACTTCATAATTAACCGACTAAAAACGCAGCTTTTAACAAAGGTAATACGACACTTGGTTTAATAGATTTGTGTGAAAGCACAATAAATCTAAAGTAATTAAGTTCAACACAATTTACAACATTATCGAAGCTTTTCGACTACATTTATAAATTATTACTTTAACTTTTAGGATGAGTATTACGTTTGTGTCCAGCACACAACTATTTTATCCAATTCGTAATATGATCAAAGCCATAATATCATGAGTGAAGTACCATTTTTTCTACCATGTACGCTCCAAAAGTGTAGCATTTAGATTTCAACGGTGAAGATGAATACTTCAAAAATGGAACTGCAGATATTAGCATTGTGAAGACGTATTCATTTTCACGAGCAATGGTTATCATAAAACTGTTTAGCTCATTTGGCATTTTCATAAAAATTCTACAGCAATGGAATTTGAATCCACAATCTTAGATTCTGAAACGGTCACGCTGACGTCTCGGCAGTCGGAGGGTTTGAATTATAAGCTAAAGTATAATATTCTTTGTAACAATACTTTTCATTAATTTATATTTTATTTAACGTTGAAATTATTTATTAAATCCTACATAATACCGCATTCAACCTAAGATTTTTTATTGGCTCTTTAATAACAAATAAAATCCTTATATCCCTTCATTAACTTAAAATCTCACTTGATTACAAAAACTGTTGTCTTGGTGGCCGAGCGAATAAGCGCGCTCATATGAAATTAATAAGCCAACACGAACAAAATACATTTGAAATTCATGTTTTAATGCAGAAAATTGTGTGTCTTCGTTTGCTTTAAAAAGAGATCTCAGCTTTGTGAAAACTTCTAACGAAATGTACTCATATGTTATAAATCTAAGCCTTGTAAACCACATCTTTTTACTCCATCATTATATTTGCAACAAATTTCCGATCAATTTACCCTAAGCCACCTTTAGCTATATGATTTAATTTTTGATATTTATTTTCTTTTCGTAAACATTTCATTATATGTATTTTACTATTTCCGCTCAAAGACAATTTGACAGACAAAAGAAGACAGATTTTTTATCAACAGTGTGAGGTTATCAGCTAACTATAATAACCCGATGACCATCATGCTATACATCTTTTTTAATTTAAAAAAATTCTCACAGTTATGAGACAAGCTTTAGATTCGCAAAACCGCATATCAACCAAGTTGATATTCATTAGTCTTAATTCTCAATATATAAAAAAATGATACATAATATTTAAAAGGATGTAAGGAAATAGACAATACTTTATTTGCTTAGCTTAATTAATGTAAATCGCTCATCCATCTTGAGGAGAATTTTAGGTATTAAAAAATAATACATGGAACGGCATCTATGATACATTTTTAATATCCAATTTTGTCATTAATTATGAATGCTACTAACAATCTTGTTTAATTCTAAGAGACATCAAATTCATATCTTTCTTGGCGTATTATAATTATAGTGACAACACGGCATACGTTAAGGGTCGTGTATTTTAATTTGGACTACTATGAAATTCAGATAAGATTCTTATCAGCTTTATACGATTATTAGTATAAGCGATAATGAAAATATATTTTTTTACACATCGATTGATCCGAAATATTGCAAATTAATAAGAATATAACGTTAAGCTAAAAATAATTTGAGAGTGTATACGAATATAAGGAATTGTATAGTTATTTTATTCGTAGGCAATTCGAGTAGCTTTTTACAGTAAATACTAAAAAAATACAGCTATTAAAAATAATATGAAAAAACGAATACCTTTCTATGTACTTTACACTTATGAAAGTGTATATATATATATAATACACCATTAATCAATATTTGCAAAGCATATCATAACAAAATGTAAGCTGATTGACAGCCACGTATTTAGTCATTAATAAATATTTTTAATTAAAATAATAATAATTTCTTAAATACCGGCCTACTTTTTTTCATTTATTTATATCGTTAATTACTAAGACTTGTTTTTTTTCTTCAAATATCTTTAATTTGTGGAAATTAAATTATATTCTCTATTATATTGAAATTAATTTTATGATAATATGTTATTACATATCATGCAGGATTTTTTGTTATAATAATTATATAAATATATATTAAATTTTTTTATCGTGATTTATATTATAAATTTATTTTTACCGCATCGTATCACTTAATAATAAATCAAATTCTAAATAAAGTAATGACGATTTATATCCAAAAATACGCTGATTCTATTTTATCTGAATTATTACATTTTATAAAGAGTGTACGTTTTCTTAGAGATATACTAAATAAAAATGGGGTATTCAATCTCTTACCGTGCATCGGAAAGTGGCCATCCCCGAGAGGGGTGAGATTCTCTCTGGGGGGCCGTCTCGGAGACTCGAGGAGCGCCTGCCTCTCCTGCCGGTCTCTCCTGGACATGATAGCCGCTATGGAAAAGTCCGTGGCGCACGGCCGAAGCGTGCATTCGTCCTCCATGATGGCGACCCCTGCCCCGACTCCGGCCCTGCCCTCGCGGTAGTACCTCAATTCGTTCTGCAACAACATCAAGGACGCCTGGCGTCCCTTCGCCACTACTGTTATCTTAGTATTTCGATAGAAATGCAAAATAATGCACAATTTTTTTCCAGAAATCAATCTCTTTCTTCACTTAGATATTGAATTTATAATAATTTTTAATGTTATCAATCCTTTAATAACGATTTCTACTCGTGTATATTATATGCGCAACTGCAGTAATATTTGTAATTTGATGTGAATATATTTAAACCATATATTCCTTCTTCTTGATTATTACAATATATTTTGTATATTATTATAAGGTTTATTTTTAAAAATAGCTGACTGTCATATTTCGCTACATTTACTTTTTTCTAAATTTTAATATTGCACAAGATATGTCAATATTCGTTTTGCTCAATGGAATATTTTATTATTTTTATTTTCATAAATCCATTTGTCAACGAAACAATAATCGGAATATATAAAAATATTTTATTGTATTGTGCTGATTAGCGAATCACGTGTTTATTAAGTGAATGCCTTCGTGGAAATACATCATGCCGTGCAGTTTTTCATTATTTTCTGCCAGTCCACTTTTATTTCCAGTGTTTATTTTAAACAAAATAAAACGAAGTTTTCTTCAATTCAGTAATGCTTTTCCAACTAGCTAGAGAAAGTTTTTCCAGGCATTTATTATTTCGAAATAAACACATTTTCTTATCAGTCACTTGATTCGTCTTGAGCTTTATCGTATTCAATATCATCGTTCCAGCAAATAAATAAATGTCACATACACTTCACAGATAGTTTTTATGTCACACATATAACGCAACTGTCAAAATAATGTTTATCAAAAATTCGCGCGCGTTTTAGACTATTTTGCGAAATTATTAATGTGTAAAAAAATACATTTGATGTACCGTGTTTTTAAAGCTGCAATATTAGACCGATGTCACATAAAAATTACAGCTGTCAATATATGTGAAAATGAAAAAAAAAATCTGACGTATGGAACACTGTTTTTTTTTTTATTTATTTCAAATGTAAGAATTGTTTTTTGATGAGAGGTTTTATTATTTTTTTTTTTGAAAAAAGAACGTCGAGTTTATTTGTTTTGATTTCGAAATCCTCGCGTCGCGTATTTTCGTATCGTATTTATTTTCAGAACGGAGTCGCGGGAAATGCGCTGAAATGTTTCCCAAACGCGCCGGACCTCTCCTGTCGGAGTGTTTGACTGACTTTCGTATCGGCCGGCCGCGGCCGCGTGTTCGCCCCCCACCGCCCGGGCTTGGGAGGCGTCGCCTTCAGTCGCCCCTCCTATCCGAAGCCCCGCGGACGGAGCCGCTTCTTTTTTCTTCGCGGGCATTTTTTTCGGCGGCACTGTTTGGTTTGATTCGGCTCGGCGATCGCAGCGCCGCGGCGGCGATTGATGCAAATGACGCGGACGGACTTTTACATTTATTTTTGCACTAAGCTTGTTGCATGCCAACTTGCTCACTGATTGCGGTACCATTACCCAGGAACCATAACATTCACTTACCCATTATATTATGTAGACACATATTAATTTATATTGCAGTTTTTATTTACCTAAAAAATGTAATCATTTTAGAACTTCCAACAAGCAGGAACGGATTGCAATGTAGGCTAAGCAGGCAACTGTCTAAAGTCATTATTACTATGGTATATAAATCAGTATTTTTTTTGCATTCTTAGAGTGGTATAATAAACTGTTGCCTTTTTTGTATCAATTTTACACAAAGGCAAGCTAGTCATTAAAGAGGACTGAATATAAAGCTATCACACAACTATTGCATAAATACATTTGCTATGCTTATAAGTTTATGAGCCTTTTTTAAGCAAACGCGTGTATAAAAATAAGATTCATAAAATATATACATATCCGATATTCATATTATATATAAGTAAAATATAATATTGAACATTTTATTCAATTAATTTAAATTGCTTCCGATTTTGAATTTGCAAAATCATATAGGACTCATCAATAATCATAATTTTTCTCACTTTGCAAACAGATTGATAAACTCATTTTGGATAAGAGAAAAACTTGAATATGTGATTAAATTTAATAAAAAAAATAAATCAATCATTTCTCACCCATGGCTTTGCAAAGTGTTACTCATAATATTTTCCGCAACGAAAGATGGAAAAACTGGAATATTTGGCACGCTTATTATTTGCGGCAGCAGAATTTTGATTTTATTTATTAGTTGATTTTTACATTTGTATTCGATTTAGTAATAAAAATACATATTCAAATAACTAATATTTTTCTAGCTTTGGCAATGTGTCTTAAGATGTTTTGATATATTTTTTAAACCAATATCACTCTGCTAATAAAACGTACTTATTAGTAAATCTGAGGTTTTAAAAGAAATTATTGAAAAAAATAATTCAAATGTATAGACACCGTCGAAAAAAAAAATTATTATAAAATGTAACTAGGAAATGTGTAAGTATAATATGTTAAGCAGAGATCCATTTACAAAGCATTTACTTCCAAAGCGAACATGGTTAAAAAAAATATTTATTATAATATAAATTACATCCATATTATGTTTGTTTATAATATGTGTAATTTTCATAACCATCCATTATAATAAAAAGCTCAAACAGTATGAAAGAATTTTTATGACATTATGCAATAATACCAAATACTGTACCAAATCGTTTACTTAACATATTATGAAAACAATAGGAATATTCTACGAAAACAATGACAGAGGTTATTTCAACACATTCAACGTTAGTACAGTAGACATGTTTTATCCTCTTCATATATTTTAATATAATAGTTTCATAAAGCAAAATAAATATTAGTGAATGTATTTACAGATAAAAATACTCAGAGGTTAATTTAAGGATTGATATTTTAAGTACATATATTATATGCTTGGGCTCAGTAGTACATATTTGCAACGGATTTATTAAATTAGTATTTACTTTGTAAAAGTGGTATTTAACCGTTGATAGTAATTTATAATAAAAGTTTCGTATCTAGTAGCAAATGATTACTGTATAAATACATGCTTTTATAATGCAATTACGTTTTTAGGAACATTGAACAATCAGTATTATTTAGTGCAAGATTATGTTTTTATGTTAGTTTTTTAAAAGTGTAACAGTCTCCTACTATTTTCATGTTTTACTTATTTTCACCAAAAGTTCTTTCCAATTTGTAACTTTTGACGAAAGTATTTTTTTATCATAATATTCACTTGCACAAAAAAAAAAACAATTTATCTGGCAATGTAGATAGCAAGAAATTTAACCTATATTTAGAGTAGTTGTGGCTATTGTAATGAGAATTCGCTTCTAAGAAAAAAATAAACTTTTCGATAAACAAATGCTTTATTTTCATGTCATTATAATCTTATATAGATTTAAGCAAGAATGTTTTGATTAAATTATAATAATAAAAATTCTTCTCATCGATAGTGTTCGTTTCATGTTTAAGCTAGGTTTAATTAAATCTCATTATACATCCTATTATAAATTAACACATTATTTTTGATGATATTCATATGCTTTATTTTCTAATAATTAACGTATTACATGACAACTTTCAAACTAAAAAAAAAACATCCAGAAGATTCGTTGCAAAAAAATCATATATAGTATATGGCCACTTGTGCATTAAAAATAATTTATATTTTCAAACCATTTAAAAATTTTACAAAAATCAAAACTGTCATCTGTACTCCAAATATGAAGCATATATATATATATCACCATAATAAGGTGACTTATCATGGCAGACTATTTTTCATACGAACTCATCAGCTAACTGCTCAATCCACTAAAATATACATAAATCTCATTATTTTATATGTAGCTACGGGACTTGAGCTCGTAACTCCCAGTGCCAAGCAATAAACATGTAAGCACTTCAGCGTACTGATTATTCATTTTTAATTAATAAAATCTACAATAACTTACAAACAATATTTTTTAATAAAATATACTTCTTGTTTAATAGTTGTGTGATATGTGTATTAATTTCGAATATATTTCAGCATCGTAAATTTAGGCAGAATACTTATGAGTTTTATATTTTTTTCTTTCTCTTTCATAGGGTAGTCTAATAAATACAAAACATCTTGAATTCATTGTATTAACTGATAATAATAATATTGTGTATAATATAGTATTCTTCCTTCCCTATTAGCACAATAAAGTACATACTTACTTTTATATCACGGTAATTCTGAGGGAAACCGCAAATTTCTGAAAATACACTATCAAATATACCACTTACTCATTCACGTTAAAGTTTTAAAGGCACAATTAATAAGTGCGAAAGAGGCAGTATAATACGTCTCGGTACACTTTCAAAAGCTCAAACAAGTTTGATAACATTACAAGTGTGCAAGTTAAGGAGACGTTTTTTTGTCTTTGTTTAGTGCAGTGGGCGGAACTATGGGGACGCCTTGGGCGGAGTTTGTGAGAGTGAGACAGCAGGCGGTGTCAAACTTTTGCCTTGGTAATGAATAATGACACTTTTGATGGAGCCAGTCGGAGGTTGCAGCTTTGAAACTCCGTATGTAGATAATAAGTACATATTAATAATAAGCAATAAATTGCTTCGAGACTTGCCTTTTTTGCTGAGATTTAAACAGATTGACCTGTCAGTTGTTAGGTCATAAATATTTATTAATTTATTATATGGCTACAAAGCACAGTTTATTTATTTATCTACAGTTATATGACTTGAAACCTCTCTATACGCTTTATCTTATTAATCAAATATTTGATATTTACAACTTTTGAATAGTTATATTGAACGAAAATTTTACACATTAATTATAATAAATTTATGAACAGCTATTTCTATTTTCTCGCATTATAGCCACATCATTGTTTTAAAAGCCGCATCATATAATGAGGAAAATCACATTATCATAACTCTTCTTCGGGAGAGTTTTATATAATGAGGGAGTTAGAAGCAAAAACGCCATTGCCTAATCAAAGAAATATCGCAGAATATCAAATAGATTCGATGATGGCATTTTATGTACGTTTCTTTGAAAATATGAATTTAAATAGACTGTTGTAAATATTATATAAAGTTATGTGAATATTAATACGTTTAAGATAATACAATATAATAATTCATTTTAATAATGATATCGATATGAACAATGGCCTTTTTGCTTTTAACTCCCTCAAATATTGTAAAAAATCCAACCAACGTCTTAGGAAGACTTCTCTGGAATAAAATGGGCGTTTTTTTGGAGAGCGAATCATATTCGTTGTGTCACGGTGTAAATTGTTAAATGAGATCATTTTTAATTTCCTAAAATAATAATGACGCCATTTATCTCTAGTGTACGAAACTCCCTGTCATTCTCCTCCATAAGACTACGTATTTCTTAATAGATATCCAGCACTCCACTGAGGTTTCCATATGGTTAAAATCTTTAACATCCTATTGTCTAGCATTTTTTGCACATAGTTTGATTATCAAAGCCATTTAAGCAATTGCTTAATCCACTAATCCAATTATAAATCTGGATTTTTAAACTATTGAGTTGGTAATATTCGCATAAATTGCTATATAGTGTTTTGTTGCGGTCTTGGGATCGCAAATATACATATGCATTTATATGGATGATTTGGATGATGATGATGAAACCTGTCATTCAACATTTAATATATTGTTTTTAGAACTTGTTTCTTTACATATAATATGCATATCAATTTATATGTCATTTTCGTATAAATATTGAAATAACATCAAACATCATTTGTAAGTTACGTAAGTAATTGACTGTAATCAATTTTCAACAATGTCAACAGGTAGAGTTGATTATTTTTTATTATTTAAATAAGCCAAAACAGATTATTTTTGGTGTACTAAATATTTTAAGTAACCAAATTTGATAAATTATGCTAAAATAAGTGCGTTATTTTTGATTAAAAAAATATAATAAATTACTCAAGATTTGAGATATTTTTTCCCGAAATTCTTGAATTGAAGACCGTTGTGAAAGTTCTGGGTAAGTTTATGTTTAAATGAATTACATTAGTATGACTTTGGTATATCTTTCTACCCATTCGAAGATTCAATCGCTTAAATTATACAATATCACAAGAAAATGCTCATGGAATAAATCTGGCCATATGTCGCCATTTTCAGAGATCCTAACGTCGAGGGGCAGCTTGCTAAAAGTATCTCCTAGTGTCCGCACGACTTCTTCAAATCAAACCTCTACCACAAGAGTGTTTGATCGTAATTGATTTTTTTTATAATATTTGACATAATTTTATTTAAATATTATGTCATCCTTTAACTTATTCGGTTATATTTACGGTCTCTAAATACATGTCTACGCTGTCGAAAATACTCGTTAATAGTGTGATTTCAATGGGTAAGGATTGAATCTGATTTTTTTTTTTACACCATGTTCGCTTCCTACATGCAGCATATGGATCTACACCGTGTGAAGATATGCACTCCGAAAGAGGAGTATATGGATCTCCGCAATGTGAAGACAATAAATACTTGACAGATTATTTTTCACGGCAATTGTTTGTCAGACAATTACTCAACCTAATAAGCAACCAGTCCTGTATTTTTTGGATTTTTTAAAAATCCGACAGATGGAGATTCGAACGCGCATTCCTCGGATCGATATACGCACACGCTACCAACTACGCTACGACTACAGTTAATAATATGTATATATTTATAATATTATGTCCTAATTACATTTTAGAGAGACTTTCAATAGTTTTCAAGAGAACAATGTTTTTCAGTTAACAAATCTATTCTTTATAATTTATTTTTGTGAAAATAATAAGTAAATATCTACCTAATGCATAAATAGAAACGATATTTTCTTTATTAATATTGAAATTAAATGTATCGTAAAAGTTTTTAACTATATATCTCGAAATGTCAATTGTATTTCTATTTAACAATTAGAATTTTGATAGAAAATTCAGCTTCCTTTATGTTATACTCATAACAAAAAATTATAATACTCATGAGATTACTAAAAAATTAGCTTTACTTATTTGTACTTATGAAAATCACTATCATCCTACTACGGGGAAATACAAAAGTAGTTTAATAAATTGTTCAAGTTAATCAAATAAACACAAATTTACTACGAATGTTACCAATAGTTTAATAATTCAAGTATGTATTATACTTTTGTATAACTATTGTAAATCTTTATATTATAATCATACTGTCGGTCGTGTTTTTTTTATATTATACGTGTACTTCGTAAGTAAGAGATCTTTTTAGTTGAAACGTATTTCACATTAATTATAATCCTCTTATGGCACAAAGATTTCTTTGTATCAGGCAGCAAATACTTGTTAACCAAAATGGCAATCTTTTAGACGTGCAAAACCAGTTTTTTAGCAATCATTTATTCAATATCAAATTAAGATGTTTGACAGTTTACCACAGGAACTGCTTACGAAATGATTTCCGGTCGAAATCAACTTCTGGCCATTGTGTGAGTAGGTATGCAATGTATTGTTGTGCTCGAATTTTCCAATTTTAGATGAGTTATGTGCGCCGAATATCGGCTGGGGTGTCCAATAATCTCACTACATTGCGGCTAGTAGGTACCTAATGTTCTCGACGCAAGAAGAGCTTTTTTGTCCATGCCCCCTCTAAAGCCCGATCGAAATAATTATTTATTATGATTGAAACTGATTTGCTTAGTAAGTATTCTTCACATAGCCTGCGTAAATTATACTTGGTATATTACTTCTTAGATATTTATACATATAAGAATATAATAAGTTCATAATGATTTTGAGGCTAAAAATCCGTAATAATTGAAATATAATGTAACTTAACCTAACACATAATTGAACCTGACCCAACCTAACTTAAAATAAGATAATCTAATATTACCTAACCCAACATTACTTTACCTAACATTATTGCAATCATAATTGTCATGTGGTAAATGGAAGTTTACTGACATTCCGTGTAATAAATGCACTAATAAAGGAAAATATTTTTCTAGATTTGACTGAAATCGCTCTATAGAATTCTATCGACTAGACGGTTGATAAGTTAACGCATATACTTCAGCGTTAAAGGTCACTGATACATATCCCGCAGCTATTCAATTGTTTTTAAGCTGTAAAACTTTTAAGTTTCAGGATATTACTGCTGTCGTTGCAATTATTCTTAGACGTACGAAATTATTTTAAAAACACTTCATACTTGACACGCCACGGTATATACTTCTAAAACTGGATGTTTGCGTATAGCGATAAAAAACTAAAATAAACCCAGTTGAATAAATAATTTAATCCAAAATTTGTTAGTGAATTTGATTGCATAACTACATTAATAGATAAAATACATCAGATAAACCTACAACAATATTTACGTAAGTATTTAAAAAAAGAATTTGTTCCTTTATAAAGCATAATCAAACAATATATTCACCTGAGGCTCATTTTATTATCTCCAAACGACTTCACTTTGATTCTTTTATGGTAAATATAATTGTATAAGTTGTCGAATGATACTATGTATATCTGGGATTAAGCTTGCATTGTAAGTAATGGGTATGTAAGTAAACTTGGACGCAGGATATAGATCTGATGAACTGAATGGAGGCCAAATATAACCAATACATGCAAACACATGTTCAGACATTCTCATATTCACACTGTAGAGATTTGTAAGCTTCACTTTATCGTACTGCGAGCTTTTTGATCGCAAAATTAAAATCAATATTTCATAGGGGTGTTTGTCACCGGTGGTCCTTTATGATTATTGTTACGGACATGGGGACATGTGTTGACCAATGGCCGCCGACCACGTGACACAGCAAACATGACCAATCGCATCGCTGGCTCACCTCAGATTCCAATTTCGAGATATCCCGCTTCGGAGCAATACTTTATTGGGGCCGTTGGTTTGAATTAGTATTGGAGAACCAACGTTTCGTACTGATATGGGGACATCATTAGTTTTTATCCGCTCGTGCCGTCTCATATTGCGATGAATCGGTGGGTAGAAAAGCACTCACCTTCGATGTATCTTCTTTATCTTGAAACCATTTAGGAGAAATTGTTATAAGGAAAGCTGTAACAACAATACGCATACAGTGCGCCGATACTTGGCTTAAAAATATATAACTTTTCAAACTACTGTATAAATAAATATATATAGCGATAAAGATCACATTTTTTTTATATTTGAATGACTTGGTTCGGGTTCTAGAAAACGAAATCAATTCATTAAAAAACTTTCGTAGAATATGTAACTTTTAAGCCAAAGTAATGGAGAAGAAGAAGGCAATATACCGGTAGGTATTTGGGGACTGTTCATCTATATTAAATATTTGTTCATAACATAAAACCTTATCACGTAGTAAACAATAAAATCGTAAAAATGAAGAAAGAATTACTCATTCCATATTATGCACCCAAATACACAAGAGAAAATATAAACTTTAATAAGTCGAACAATTTAAAATGCAATCGATATAGTTTGCTTATCAGCTGTTTTTCCATGCTGCGGAGATATATAAAATACCTATATTGCATTCTTAAAATAAGTTTAAAAAATCTAAGCCTATCGTATCGACTGTAGAAAGGAAAACGGACGTAACCTCAATTTTTCAAAATAGCTTTTATTCGATACACTGAATGTACACAACTTTATACACATTCCATCAAAAGGATGTAAGCTAAATTAAAAAAAAGCATGGCTTGTAAAATTTTCGACCAGGAAAAAGGGCTTCCAACTAAACGATTTTACTGGTTTTTCGTATTTTTTTTTTTTAATGAAGCTCACATTAAGTGAATAAGATGCCAATTTTGATTTTCAGGCACTTGAAGGTTGTTTTATGTATTTTTTTGACTTTGGCTCAAAATCATCAAATAAACGTTATTGTGCCTCCTGTAAAATTTGTTTTAGGTTGCTTACGTCCTTTTTCCTTTCTACGGTCGATAGGGCTAACATATTTTCCAAACAATTATGAACAACATTTAATTCTCCACTTTAGTCGTTATATTTCTTTTTATAAGCTTTTATTTAGTTTAATTTGCTGTCGTTCAATTTATTGTTTAATCTGCAGGTCATTTACTAAACTTCTAAACAACATCTGATTCATTAAAATATACATCAATACAGATAGCTACAAAATTCGAACCCGTTACGTTCGGCTATTTGATTAACCCATTCGTAATGCTCATCATTCTTTCCCATATAATCCATTGCTGTACCCAATATCAACACGATCAGATTTTAGGATATCAATCTATTGTTTATTATATTTTAGCGTAGAGCTGAAATTTTTTGACAATACCGTCTCGTCAGTAACAAAATTATTTATTAAAGTTTACGACATGGAAAATCATAGGTGAAACATTCAAGAGAACTAACTATTCAAATAAACCATTAATATAATGGTTTCATTGTACTATTATAATGATAATGATTTTTTAAACGTCGATAGTTACGTTAATATTTATTAAGGTAAGTATAGACTATAATAAATATTTACCAATACACATTTCTTATTCGTAGATATAGTCTGCAAACTGAATTTTTGGTCGAAAATAATGATCAATGTACACTTTTTAAATTTAAGCTTAAAAAATAAAAATATACACCATAGTACTTAG
>JAGVSQ010009288.1:0-13732 GCA_022683975.1 Rhyacophila evoluta | reverse complement strand
GATAATCAGGATCCGGGCAGGCATGGTTACACATAACGTTCGTCTTTTTCGCATTCATTTTTAAACCAATGCGAGACGAGTTTGCATGTAGCTTGTCAATTATTTCCTATTAGACACAGTCTAAAAATCTAAAAAAATAAATTAAAACACTTATATACGATTTCTTTAAAATACTAGCGAAATATTTATATGCTCATATTTTACCTAATTTGGCTGTAAGATGCTTGTTAATGTGTCTACTATTGATATATTGTATGTTTATTATATTGTCAAACTGCTAAGCGATGCTAGTGTCTGTTATTTCTGTTCGGTACGCTAAAACCAGTTCTTATCGCTTGGGTAAACACCCACCTATATTTGGCGCATTAATATAATATTATCAATGCCCTTCCTTATATTGTGTATTCATTTTAACAAATAAAATATTATTTTTGCTCAGTGGAAGGATTGCGCACAGCAAAATAGTCGTTATTTAGCCACATTTGTTTCCTACTCTTTAAAATTTTCCCTCGATCTTTCTCATTGTGTATATAGAATATGATTAAATATATAGTTATTTGGATGAATGATTTACGTATCCTATAATTTTTCGTTTCGTTTTTGTCATGGTACCGTTTTAAATTTACCGTCCCATTGCCGATGTAAATCGTCCGCCGGCCAAATTTGGAACTAAACTCGCCGCGTTATAACAAATGATATAAGAATCGCTGACCATTAGCACAGCGACCTCATAAACTGAACGATTTATATTGGTTTATCTCAGTTCTAGATTTTTTTCTAATAGGGAAGATCTTACTCGACTTGGATGACACTTAACTAAAAATTGACTAGCAATCAATGCTTGTAAAAGTCTATTTCTATATTTTTACATAGATATGAAAGAACATTTCATATTTGTATACTCTTGTAGTCTCTGCTGGTAGTATTTCGGAACCGACGATTTAACCAATTTATATCATCGACCGCAAGTGTACAGTTCTGTTAATCAAATATTGTATTAAGTGCCCTCCCGGTGGCCGCTTGATACAGCACCAAAAAGTTGCTGATTCAAATTCCACCGTTGTATATAGATATTGAAAAAAGTGCCGAACTGGATACAGAATAAGTGTTGGATACGTCTCTGTAGTCCCGGGTAGCGTAGATGCCAGCGTGCTCGCCTCGCAATCCAGGGAACGCGGCTTCGATTACCACATTTGTCGGATTAAAAAAAAACTAAAAATACAGGACTGGATACCCATTGAGTTGAGAAACCGTCTGACTAAAAATTCTCCTGATTAATAATCCGTCAAGATACGTCCTCACATTGCGGATATCCATATGCTCTATTTTCGAAACAGACATGGACATTTCAACAGCGTGTATTATATATACGAGTATAGGCTGATGCTGTAAAAAGAGAAACTCTACGAACCTAGTAAATATCCAAGTATTTGTTACAAATTGGAAGTATTTATTCAGTTAATTGTAAATTTAATTCGATTAAAATATAATAACATAATTTAGTAAATATTTAATATTATTATTTTATTTTACGATATTTTTTTATATTCGTCGCATAATCTTACAGAGAGAGACTTGAATATTTAAACTTTACTTATATTTAAATATATCTACAATTAAAACAGGCTTAGTAAAACTAGATAGTAAAGTTATATTGGTTTTTTAGTCGGAAGTGTGGTGTGAGAAATGTACACAAAGCTTTAGGTCTACTTAGAATATCATTAATCTGAATTAGTCATTGTGTAAAATTATTAGAATAGAGAGCTTGGAGCTTTTCCTCTAATACTCTAAATACGATATCGTGTGTCACAAATGAATACTAAAAATACGGTTCGCCGAGTGATATTTCTATACGTGTTATAATATATTCGTTTGGGCGATTCATACGAATGTGGTTTAACTTTTCAAGCAAATTAGATAATACCGATTTAAAGAGTTACATATTGTTGGGTGAACGAATATGATATTTTAATATTGTTATTAAAATCATATAGTTTATTAATAATTGTTGTCAGTGCCTCGCCATACTAATGTCTACATTTATGCACCGTACATGGGCGCCTAAGTCTGATGGGCACCTTTTTATAAGAAAATTACATAAATTCGCTTATACTTTTCACGTCCAATGATGTTTGCATAATTTAAATAACTTTACTATAAACGTAAAACTTTTCTGTATAAATCACTTAAAAAGGGCTAGAAAGTAAAAAATGTCCCAAGATATAAATCAGTTAAAACACGTAAACAGGTGGTCTAACAAACTTTTTGTACAAGGGCGCCTCCTACGCATGGTTAGGCACTTACTGTTGTATTGTTTTCAATAGTTGTTATAATACAATCGATTTTCCTGAGTATAATAACTATGATATTTACTTTTAACACTGATATATCTAAAACATTTCGTTGTATTATTTTTCTCATTCAAATTATTAGATTCATCCGTTATTAGAAATTCATTTCAATACTTGATTACACACAATCTTTTTAGTCTCTTGGTGATCATCGGTGAAGATTTTAAAAGTTGAAAGTAAAACTGTTCACTTAGAAACGGCAACCAAAATCACATGTGAAATTTTTACGTTGGTACTGTTCAGTGTTTGGGAGGAGTCTTTGTGACGGACAGACATACACAATTATGTATTTTTTGTTTTATTGTATAGGTATCCGTTGTCCAATACTAGACGTGCTTATGATAGATATTAGACACTTTTATTGGTATCAGAAGGTATTTTTAAATATTCGTTCTTTTAATATTATATTTGAGAAAAAAACTATCCGCATTAAGCTCGTAAATACATAATATTATTTAAAGTAAAACCCATTTTTTATATTTTGTATTGTTGATGAGATTTAGTCACTAAAACATTTGATAGACTCGGCACTTCTAGCATTAGGCCCCATATATATTCAGTACTAGTTCACAACGTTGATTTGCAAACGAGAATTTGAATTTAACATGTCTATGTGATTTCTTGTAATAGAGAACTTAGTTTGAAAAATTCTCAGTTTTGAATTGTTTACTAATTGATCAAAACGCGTGATATAGAAGTAACTAAACTAGCTTATACAATCACACATGATTTAATCGAAACGTTTGCGATTTTTTTTAATTTCGCAAGCTGTTTCAAAATCATTTTATTATTGGTATACACCGATTATGTCTGTGAGCTGACCTTTTTAATATGTCGCCATTATTCTCCACAAATTTTTCACCGTTTTTGAAGTGAATTTTTACGCGTCGTTCGATTGTGTACCTTTCTATAATTTAACCTAAACGTTTACTAGCGACACCAAACAAAAATGTCTACTCTGGTTTTGGCGCGAAAAAAATGACGGCAAATTTTTAAATGTCAGCTCATTTTGGGACAGCTAACTTAAATATTTAATTTTTGTATTTTATAATGAAAATATTGATAAACGTTTAAACATTAAAATTTTTGTATACTAACTAAAAATGATATGCTTTTCATTGAATTTTCGCTGATGATTGTAGTAATCAGGGGTTTACACAGCGAATGGTTTAGATATTCTGGTTTAGACATCCCGTCAAAAATACACAACTCCATCTGGTGTTGTCTTTAAAGGACTTTCACTAATCATATGTCATTATCACTTTATTATTTAATTAGTAGGTAGATCCCTTAGAATTCCGTAGTTAGGTTAGTTATCATTCATGAATAAAACAAACCATTACTCCATCTGTAGAATAGATAGTAGGACAATCTTAAATGTCATCACCCGCCAATTGGCTTGATATTGACATACTGTTGTGTAATCTGTTGCATTAGGTTATCGAAGGTTCCCAAAGGGGCCTGGCTCCCGCGCTTGGACCTCTGCGCGCCGGATCGCTGCCGGACGTCTCGCAAGTGCCAGCGGCTCTCAACTCGCTCGTCAAGGTCTCGATATAAACCTTCTGTAGAGTACCTGCCTGCGCCTCGTTCTGCTCTGTGATTTTTTGTTCCATAATGATGACAAATAAACCAGCAAAATAATTATGCGCAAATCCAAAATATGTATTTTTTGGTTTATTTGACTTCATATTTACAGTGACATTTAATCATTTAGATGCGAATAAACAATCTTAATTTCCACGTAGAACTGTAGAAAAATGTCGCACTTGTGATTTTTGTATCAACGGCAGATCTTATTGCTATTCATTCATTAGTTTTCCTTGGTGTGAAATCGTAGCAGGGTCTGTCATGGAATCTGTGTCAAACACATAATGCCTTGGATGCACCCCAATACTATGTATTGCGTAATTCACTATTTCTCAATCTTCTTGGTCCGCGACCCTTTTTTGCACTTAAAAATTTCAAA
Organism: Rhyacophila evoluta; assembly: GCA_022683975.1. NCBI lineage: Eukaryota > Metazoa > Arthropoda > Insecta > Trichoptera > Rhyacophilidae > Rhyacophila > Rhyacophila evoluta. Next base: position 9,415 of record JAGVSQ010009288.1, on the reverse strand, counting down.
GAACCCCCCGAAGGTGTGTAGAAAACATCCCGAAGTGAGGGGTTTACTTTAATTTCAGAAATAGTTCATTTATTTTGTTTAATTGCATTAAAATTTTGATTAATATGAGATTCATTTTTAGTATCAATAACTTATCTTTGGTACATTTTTGATCCGTCATTTATTTTTCTGCGACCCCCCTGGGGTCCACTTTGAGAATCACCGGCGTAATCTATGTATGTTTTTATTATATCGTATTTTATACGAATTATTCTACTTATCTGCAATCAATTTAGCTGTAATTAATAATGAAGATATAAAAATCACACGATGTGACATCGTTTGTAGTGCGAATGTCTAGTATTCGTTGTCACACCGATAGTTATCTTAGATGTACTTACTAGTTAATCTCTATTTTGGTGATACTGTCATGATTTAGATTATATACTGCATATCTTGTGTTTTCTCGTCGTTGGTACAATTCCTGGCTATATACGAGATGCTTAGCATCCGTTATCGTGAAACACTGCCCAGATTTTTTTGATTGTTCTTCAGCAAGAAAATCTATATACAATTGTAAGTGCCGTCTTAAATAAATATAGACAGCTGGAATGGTATTGAATAAAAAATATTGATACTGAAATATATGTGTGAAGATCTCAATTGCTTGTGTTCTCTTTGTTACTTAACTACACCGTGTGGTGATAGGAAAACAACTACAAAGTCACATTATGTTAAGTTACATTAGTCAAAACACTTTCACCTCACAAATAATATTCCATACGTTAGACACGTTAAAATATGATAAACGTGTAAAAATAACGTGTAGATATTTTAACTTGTCATCTACGAGGATTGCACGTGTCACGGATTCCAAAACACATGGGATTAAACGTTAATTGTAATCGAGCTATGGGATTCAAACCCGCGACCAATAATCCAAAGAAAGTAATTACATGATATACTTTCTTGATATACGAGATATATTCAAACTAAAATTAATTTCACTCATCTCGTTATTACATTTTTTCAACACTTTGCTGCGTACAATATTTTTAGTCTTAGGTTGATCATCAGTGATAATGTTAATAGTTGAAAGTAAAACAGTTTACCTAGAAATGGCAACCAAAATAACATGTCAAAATTTCACATCGCTGTTGTTCACAGCTCGGGAAGAATTCTTGTGACAGACAGAAGTACACATTTTTTTTTTTGTAATTTAGATAAATAATGTTTTTTATATATGTAAATTTATCCGCCATACTTGGAAACTAAACGGGAGTAACTCTCTTTCAGTTTGACAAGCGAAATTTTCCTCGTTCCTGGCGCGTGTTAATTTATATACGACGAAAAATATTCGGGCATATCTCAAAGTAACATAATTATTTTTTCCCGTCCAGCTCTTTTGTCAAAACTGGCTCGGATAATAATTATTAAAAAAAATAACTAACACAGAATATTTTTTTTAAGAGAGAGAGAGACAAAGATAATTTAAAAATTTACTCAGTCCAAATTAATTGTGGTATTGTCTCCTTTAATTATCATCATTATGCGGCTTGCAAATTGTCCTGTCACAATATAATAATTACTGTATAGTTGAGTTTCAGTGTTCGTATGTAGATATTTGGCCATTAGGTTTTCAACGAAAATATCAAATTATAGGCCTTGGGTTTACTGTGCTCCTAATCACCTGTTATTATTATTTATTTATTTTTTGTGCTGTTTGGTAGACGACTTATTATATAACATTGTATATTTTTATTACATATTTTTGTAGCAAATAGTGTATATTTTCGTGTATAGAAATAGCAAATTAGACTTGTATTTATTATATTTTTTATTATTATTATTATTTGGTATTTTAGACAGTTTAATTTACGTTTGATTCTCGAATTTACTAGGTTTGGTTAATCAGCTGTCGAATTGGCTGTAAAAAAGTGTAAATAACTTGTATCCCCATTTTAAATTTTGTTGTTGCATATGTCATGGAAATTATAAATAATCAATTTATCAAGCTTAAATACAAAATTGCAGAATAATAAATCAGAAAGAACTTTTAATTTGAACGAGATATAATTAATGATATATAATATCTCTTTGAAAGTGTATGGTTATAATTTAAGTATAATACGGGTTCGATTCCCACATCTGCTGGATTAAAAAAAACTGAAAATGCAGTTTTCAATGCTCATCGGGTTGAGCAATTACCTGATAACCAATTCTCGTAAAAAATAATCTACCAAGACATATCTTCACATTTTGGTGATCCATATACTCCACTTTCGGAGCGGACATGTTGTAATAAAAAGATAAACAAAAAGCCAAAATTGGTTATGCACTTCAAACTATTAAAGTCTCAGTACACAGTACGATTAGCATTTTGGTAGTACTATTGAGAAGTGATGCATAATCTAATATTGTTGTTATGTGTTCACAAATATACGTGTATGATTTTGGTTGTAATCTGTGTGTAAATAAATGAAAAATTCTATTTTTTTCAAAAAACATCGATGTCTTCAAATATCCATATATTGATGAATTTATTATGAACCTAGTATATCGAGTTTATAGATATTTTGCAATACTGAGAGGAAAATGTATAATGCAATCTATCCTATTATCTGCTTGTTTTTAAGACTAAGTACGAAACATATTTGTTATTTGGATGGGTCACGCATTTGAATAAAGTTAGTGGAGAAAAAAAACGAAAATTAAATGAGTCATAGTGGTCATATACCCACTGTGATAACTTATTAATACAAAAAAACTTGTTCGTCTTTATGTGTCTAGAAGACGACTTCACGACCACGAAATTAAAATTTTAACATTGTCGAGTTTAATATAGACTGATAACAATTTCATTTAATTACATTATTACTAATACACAAACGAAATTTAATTGTTGTGTAATTAAATCGACTAAAACAGTAACAAAACCTTCCGCATTAACAAGAATTTATTACTACTATTATACTTCTTTATTAAAATGAAAACATTGAATTTTTAATCGACGGTTGTTGTATCGACCAATTTTTAATATGTGTAAAATGTATACATATCAAATATCGACGATATGGATAAATAGTTCGCATTGTAAAATCGGAAGTATAACAATTTTCAGTTGAAACGCCCAGGTAATTTCGATATTCAGTACACTGATGTTAAAAACGTTCGATATTATTAAAGTCTCGATTATCGCCACATATTTTGTGAATACATTATAAGTGTGTCTAGTAAAGTATTCTGTCCGTCTATATAGTAAGAGTTCGATGACGGCAATTAATATCATTACATTTATTATAAATACTCTTTGAAATAAGTATTTTTTCATTGCTACAAAATAGAATTCAAAACAATTTAATAATCTCCCAATTATATTTGCTTTTTATGTGGCTTTAAATATTACATCGATTATTATTTAGTAAAAAAAAAAAACAGTTGAAAAAAATACTAATGTAATTGTCATTCTGAAATATTTGGGTTATAGTATCTGTACTTTCTTATTAAAATAGTGTACCATCTCTTCTTTGTATGACATAAGCGCACCCTACGTGGAGCATACGGCTGTCACATGGCGTCTCCCGGAATCTGTCACTGGCCATGAACAGAATAGGATGCTAATGCACATTCTGTGGGAATGTCCAAGATTGTGTACGAAATGGGAAGAGCTACTCAAGTTGGTCCAAGCAGCTGTTGGACCCATCGGGTCATCCGACTTGGTTGCCACTAGGGCGAATTTCATTTCTTTTAAAAAGTTTACGGCATGCAGCGAATGTGATGATCTCTTCACTTCACTTCACTTCACTTCACCAAATAAGTCTCAATTTTTCATTGTATTTATTTTTAATTTCATCACAGTGCATCGTAACTTAAGTCTTTGGTAATTGGTCGAATAAAGTAGACTGGTTTTCGATATAAGATCTCCAGGATACACATAATTAAGATCAAGTGTAAAGACGGGGCGGGTGGATGGAGAGCACATTTAGCTATCACTCGCCAGTCGCCTGGCATCTTTCCACATCATGCCAGGATCTCTTAACTGCGCGAACATCCTACGGATGGTACCCGACGATCTTTCAGGATGCTGGAATCCAACTGGTGGGAAGGAGAGACAAACTGGATTCCGGCCTTCTGGAGGCATCCGCCGTACGTGTCCCAGCCAGTTTACGATACTCAAATATATTTTATAAATGTTTATCTAGTTTTACTTGTCAAGCAATAACTGAGATATTGTTAATACTTTCTTGTGATTTTTTTGATTACAAATCGCATATAGATAATGGATTGGTAATCATAAATTTTAATCATCTGCTATCACAGTACTTATTTGCTGTGGATAATGTGCAGTTCCAACCTTTTTCATCTTCAAGTCGAACCTTTTTAATTCGTAATTTTTCATTTCTTTTATACCGCCGTCGAGGCGGTTGTAATGGCTTTTATGAGAATACTGAGGCTCATTTTTTTAAATTAAGGTAACTGCGTGACTCTTACGTGATTTTTGGTGCGTAACTTATACATATCGTCAATGAGTTATATATTTATTACCTTCACCGCACAATTTTCACCATTTCTAAAGTGAATATTTACAATTTCTTCGCGTTGTTCGATTGTGTACCTTTCTATAATTTAACCTCAGCGTTCACTAATGATAACAAACAAAGCGTCCGCTCTGCTTTTTCCGCAAAAACATAGCGGCAAATTAAAAATGTTAGCTCATTTTGGGACATAGTTTACACACTCACGATTATCAGTAATTTTAAATACCGTCAACATAAGACTAACAGATAAAGCTTCATGTGACAATATGCAAACGATTCTCGGACTTCAAATTCGTTTTTTTCTACAATTCATAATACAAATCAACAAAGGATTACCTGATAGTCTAATAATTATATAAGCAATACCTCGTATACCACACGGGAAAAAATTTACAGCCGATAACAATTTCTCTTTTAACACTATTATTACGTCACATTCTATATATTTTTTAATGTTGTTATTAAAGTAACTAATATTTTTTTAAAGTGAACATTAAAAAAATACGGAATTTGATTTCACGATATCGACCATAGATAATCTTTTTCATCTCTTGTATATTTTTGCTGTGTGGTGTAAGAGGTATTGCTTTGTCAATCAGCAATATGTTGATTTTCGAGCATATATAATGTTTTCCATTTACTCCTTTCTATTCTTTACGCTCCATCTGAAATGATAATTTTAAAAAAATATGTAGCTATATCTTCAGCGGTGGTTGAAATGTGCGTCTTAATTTATTCATTTTCAATTTTTAATCAAACTTTCGTGTTATCTTTTTATCTTGAGAAGTTTTCTTTTTGTAAACTTCGCGGGCTTTCGAGCGGTAGACCGTGTAACTTTTTTCTACTCGCCTGTTTCAAAAGGAGAGATAATAATTTATAGTGCCTCTGATACTTTTTTATAATAAATCAATCCATAGTTGGTTGATGAATTTGAGAACATTGTTTAGTAATTCTGGATAGTTTGACTTTCTTTCTTCTTCTTCTTTGTTTCACGGCTGTCCCGACTGGAGACATCAACGCAAAGTCTTTTAATTGGCAAGCCATGAAAAAAATATACGTATTCAAAAATACTACACTGGATGACTAATATGTTAAACAGACAGCGCGGAAATCTATATACTTCATTATTTCAGGAATCGTCATATTCTTACTGTTGCGATCCATATGCTCCAATTAAGGAGCAAATATGATATACATAATAATATTAATTACCGATTATAAAGATTTTTTACAATTTAGTATCGTCGTAATAGATTATTTCAATTTTGGATGATCATTATTATTGTAAATTGCGGATGCGATGTTCGAGATTGCACACATTTGTAGAACCTCGAATACTTCTCGACTTCAGTTTCTTATAAACGGTTTTCTCATGTGTTATTATACATTGTAGATTACAGCGCAGAAATACACAATTTTTCAAATACATATCAGGTTTTAGTGCTTCAATTAACATATAATTTCGCCAAGTAAGTGATTGTTTACAAGTTAACTTTTTTTGTACGACTTAGTATCGGTAACGTCGAAATAATTCTTGGCAGATTATTCGTTACGAGGACTGGTCAATTCGTCGGACCTACTATACGTAATCTAAATACCTGTAAATTCAAAATACAGAAACATACTATTTTCGTGTAGCTCCGAGACTAGAACTCGTGATATTTTATTTGATAAGCGTGTATTTAACTACCCAACTACCGTAGGCGACAAACTAGTTGGCATATGCTACATATTATACAATGAATTTACTTTGGTAGTAAATTTATGGAATATACATTATGTGGATAATATATTGGCGCGTGCTGTAAAATTGTTTGCTTAATGTATGAAGATTTATTGAAAAGAGCTTTTTTTCATACCGCATATTTGAAATTCGGTAAATTCTTTCAGGTAAATGTTATACTTTATATTTGTTTGTCCAAATCAGTTTTCCATTTAGTATTTGATTAAACGCGATTTCAGGTTGTAACTTTTCTTTGAAATAATTCAAAGAATCTCGAAATGAATAATTTCCAGGAAAACAAGTAATAATATTGAACTAAGAAATTCTCAAATGTCTTATTTTGGGGTGGTTTTATATTATTGTATTTTACTTTATAAATGAGAGAATCCCATAGGGGAAGGCTTCCGTGGAAAATATACGGTGGGCTCTTGGCAAAGTATCGAGGCCGAAATTTGCTCGTGGAAACCAAGCCTCATCCTTAACTGTGGCAATATGATGATGAATAAATAGTATAAAATCAGAGCTACAAAGTATGTACTACATTTTATTAAATTTATACTTTGTATTTAATTTTCTCTTATTTTAATTTGAGGTTGAGTTTTGAGTACAGTGGTACCTCGAGATACGAGTTTAATTCGTTCCGTTACCTTGCTCGTATCTCAAAGCAATTTTCTCCATTGAAATTAATTGAAATGCCATCAATCCATTCCAGCTCTCAAAATGCTACCCCAGTTGTTCTTGTGACGTGTTTTTGAATAAGAAAAATGTATTTATAAATGACAAATATTGTATTAAACCGTCACCCAAACCATCTCCAAGTTTCTCCATCTTTACATTGAGAAAGCTCCGGAGCTTAGAAATTATTGTAACGCCCCTAGTTGGTGTTATACTCTTTATCAACTCCTTCTGTTTAAGCACAGTACAGGAGTACCTTGGAGTACTACGCCCATACTGCCTCAACAAGTCAGCTACTCGCACACCTTGCTCATTTTTTTCTATGATTTCACTCTTTAATTCAATAGAAACCATCTTCTGAGCACTGACCTTTCCACTCACTTTCTTCGGACCCAAGGTTATAAAAAGAAATGTGATAAAGTATGTAAATGCACAAAAAGCACTAAGCCCTAGAAAAACTCATCAAAGATGTTTCGACAGCGAGGTAAACAAGCACACTGCCTGTAACTGCACACTGAGATAAATCTAGACGCACGAGGCGCAGTATACTGGTGGGTCGTGTGCCGCCGGTCGTTCCTCGTATCTCAAATGTTGCTCGTATTTCAAAGCAAAACTTCGCTCGCTTGACGGCTCGTATATCAAATAACTCGCATGTTAGGGCACTTGTATCTCGAGGTACCACTGTGCTTATTATTACATACATACTAAATCTGTAACAACCGATTGCTAATCAATAATAATGTACGGTCATAGTCGCAATGATGGGTCAATTAAAAAATACATTTTGTTAATCTTGGTTATTCGTGTAGAGACATTGCTCAAATTATATTATATTAGGCTGTTTTTCAACCACGTCGTGTGGATATTGCTTACCGAAGTTTAAATTAACCTGTTAAATAAATTATTTTCTATCTATAAAATAAACGTACGTTACCATTTACAATATTTTTAATCGCTCTTTCTGGTTGAAAGTACTTAAAATTTAAAAAAAAACCGTTGTAAATATGTTTAATGGATTTGTAGTACTGTATAAATGTAATTATTGTTAAATCCAATACGTGTTTATATTGTCATGTAAAAGTAGAGGATAGTCCGTTTAATTTGATGAAGCTAGTTGACGAAAAGATCGAATTATAGATGCTCATTAATATCATTTAGTTTGTCATATGTTCATCACATTTCAAATCCTATGGTCCTATTATCCTTAGTCAAGGTAGTTTTAAATTGATTATGATGCTTTCAAGAGCTGTATTTTTTTCGCAGCTTTTATTTATAATTAGCTTTTTTATGGATTATAAATAATGTATTACCACGTAAAAGCATGTTCGATCAATAACGTTAACTATTGCGTTCTATAACGTTTTGGTACACTGTAAAAACTCTACAGTTGTATTATAATTTCCGCCGTCTCATAATCTTGCACTTGGAAAAAAATCAATGAAATTTTATTACGACTTCATCTGAATTCAATTCATATATTCAAATTTAATTTCGAATGAAACATTGTTTTTAAATTATTAATATTCCACGTAACTAATTTAGTGTATTGTATTATTTGGCTATTTTTCAATACCTTTGTAGTACTCCAAAGCCGCTGCGTATATTGATTATTTTAATATTTTATAGAATTCATTCTCTTACTATCTCTTTCATCCGAAAAGGTTGCTGACTTGTGCTATGTAGTATTTAAATGTATGAAATTATTATTGAAATCCTATCCTACCTACAAATCAAACTGAGAACTGAGTAATCCGAGAGATAATTTTTTAAGTCATGTATTACAATAAAAAATGTTTAATCGTTTATAATTATACTGTACGTATTATAAAATTTACTACGCAATAGTGTAAAAGATATTAATGTTTTATTGCTTTTAATCTAGTAGTTCTCAATGGGGCCAATTATGACATACAGCCGTATTACGTTATAATTATTTTTTATACATATTCTCGTACATTTATTATAATTTTATCATATTTAATTAAGATTTACGAGTATATTCGATTTTTTTTAAACTATGTTCATTCATTCCTTCTATACAATAGTGACGAAGAGATAAGCCCGTGCTATTTGGTGACTAAGGTTGCGAGTTTGAATCCCACGTTTATTAGCAGTGCTTAAAAATCAAAAAAACAATAATGGATGCCCGTCAGGTTGAGCTATAGGTTGAGAATCAATATATTTTTTAAATCTGTCAAAATAACTGCTTATTATTTGATATTTTGGTATACACAAATAAATTATGACGCTAGGTAGGGTTTTGAGTATATTTTTATTGCCGTTACTGTGTAACATAATGTAAACGTTTGGTGCTATTTATAATAACTTTTAAGTAGTTTTTACGTTATAAAACATAAATGACTAATTACCCCTTACGCGCGAACTTTATAAAACCTTTCAAAAAAAAATTCGAGAGTGAAATTTAATTCTTGGTAAATTCATTTTTTTTTCTCCCCGGTAGTGTAGTTGGTAGCGTTCGCGCCTAACGATCCGGGGAATG
>JAGVSQ010009287.1:0-13732 GCA_022683975.1 Rhyacophila evoluta | reverse complement strand
TTATTTTTCACGAGAATTGTTTGTCAGACAATTACTCAACCCAATCGGCATCCAGCCCTGCATTTTCAGATTTTTTAAATCCTACCAGATGGAGAATCGAACCCGCATTCCCCGGATTGCTAGGCGCGCACGCTAATAACTACGCTAACCGGGGAGACGATTAAATATGGGACGTATTTGATTTGATTCATTCAATTGAGAATTCGTTTCTAGTGCATATGAAATGTTACTGATTTTGACATGTATGTCGTAATCCAATTATAACTTATATTATTACTATACTACAATTATAATGTTATATGGATTTTGTTTAATTTTAATTTATTGAAGATGTATTCCAGACTTGAAATATTTGTAAGCGCATCAAGCTATAAAATATACTTACCAATTACCGCAACCTAAAAATATCGAAAAAAGACACAAGATTAAAAAAGTTGCCAGTTGTTTTTTGCAGTGTGAAAAAAACAGCGGAATAATCCATAGACTAATAATCAAGTCAGTGTTGCGTTTTGATTTATGGTTGCAAAATCGCAGGCCTGTCGGATTAGCATCCAAGACTTTCACATTTCGGCGGCATTATAATATTTTTCGTTCGATGCACAAAATGAGGTTGGCAGACGCTCTCTTTCCTGGTGTCTCATACGTGTTTTTTGCTCATTCTCTCTCGATGCAAGCAAAAAAATCTCCGCACGCCATAAAACAAAAAATATGCACGTGCGAACGAGTTCCGCGTGCATTTAATCACGTAGAGCATGTAGTATGTTTTTGAAAATAAGCAATTGCTTAAACTCAACCATATTACATATTTAAAACATACTAAATTTCAATTGTATTACAAATGGAAGTCTGTTTTAAAATCGCAACTATTAACCCTGTCGAAAATATTCGTAATGATTTGCATTTCGCATTTTTTAAATTAACTATCAACTTCCTTCAATAAATACTACCCGACAGCAATATTTAAAATCTGAATATATCCTTAAATCTACTATATCAATTTTATTTCACCGATAGCTCAGAGATTAGCGTGCGCGCCTTGAATTCGGGGAATGCGGGTTCGATTAGCATACGGCTGGATTTACATTGAGTTGAGCAATTGCCCGACAACTATTTCTCGTGAAAAATAATCAAAGCATTTGTTCACAATGCAATTATCCATTCTCGAAGCTAAAATAGTTTAAAAATACCCATTATCTAAGTAAATTTGAATCCATTATGTTAATTACCGTTTTCACTAATTATTTCTCTCGTGACACTGTTGTCAAGATAAGTCTTTATGGGCATTTTTTACGAATTCTGCTCTGAAAGTGGAGCGCATTACAATTAATATACATCACTGTATCTACAGCTAATCGTTCAACTTATTAGTCATATTAGTGTACAAATCTTTTTATATCTGTGGCTAACTGAATAATGAGACTGCAAAAATGGCTTCAATTTTCTTAAATGTTATCTGTTAATATAGCCAAATATAGAAAAAAGGTCATTAAAACTATCGTTTTATCGAATTTTTTAAAATTGATTTCGTACTCGTAAAATTATGTGTTTTAATTAAATGAAATATACGTTGTTATGTTCCGTTTTCGGAGTGAATTTGCGTAAGTATCCAATATTGTAACATGATGCTGAAAGCCTAAAAATTGTTGCTTATATAGCCTTCAAATGATTTAAACCCACAGTGGTAGAATGGTTAGTTATTTTCAATTATACAGCTAGCTTTAGGAATTAAATATGTAAGACTGGATGTACACGCGACCAAGGAATTTGATAGCAATTAGTTACTGCAAATATAAACACTATAGATGCTCCTTTTTCAGATCCTATGACATCTTAAAATTGTAGATACATATGCTAAACTTTCTTAGTGTACAAACTTTATTTCAAAATTAAAATGATAACGGAAAAACACAATTGAAAATTGTAAATTTCCATTGTGTACTCATACGAACAAAGTATTTTCGTTGAATACATATTTAATTAATACACAAAAAGGCTAATTATACGTCGTTCTGTATAAAGAAGATAATTTAATTCTGTATTATAATGGCTGTTTTTTTTTTAAATAACTACTTATTTTGTATATCTACTTATATTGCAACAATACGTTTAGTTTTCCATGTTATTTACATCTTCGTTTCATTGTCTCAAGCCCTAAGTCAACTGAATGTTATATTTGAATACAAAGTGTATACAAAAGTTAATTGTTTTCGTCGCAGTATGCATACATTATATTATCTATTTGTAATGTATATATGCAGATGATTGTTTCGGTAAATAGATTACTGGAAAATGCTAGTTTGTAATGCCTCCAGACAGAGCGCAGACTGTGCAACATATGGTCATAAACAATTTACCATTCCGTCCATATGTAGACACACACTTTCATTAGACTGACAGTAGAATCAGTGAAGCATTCGGAATAATAATTATGATATGTAGAATAAATATTTACACTTCTATAAGACCTCATTACAAAACTTAATATGAGTTTACAAAGTCTCTATTTAACTTGTTTAACATTATATTGAATATTTAAATTAAATTTTAGCTATAATATCAAGCCAATGAAATATTTCAAAATAATATTTTAATTATAACTGTTTTGATATTCCTGTCACATATTTAAGTTATGTTGTATTTGTCATTTTATTTAAGCTATTTAATAAATCAATTATTTACACGATTGTTTAGTTAATTGAGTTTTATTTGTTTAATTAATTGAATAATTTTTTAGACCGTAAATTTACCAGCTTAAATTATACTGCTATAAGAAAAGTCTACAGCTTAGTTTATTATAAATTAAATTTTGTCGACAGTTGTTTCGGTTGTGATATAATTATCAAGACATAAAAAAAGAATAACTAAATACCTACTAGAGCATATTAATACAATATACAATATTGTACTCAAAAAGCGAAAAATTTTTTATATCTCTCTCTCTTTCTTTTTATTTTTGCATAAAAATATTACACATGTATCATTACTATTAAATTTCAAAGATCTTCGAATAATCTTTTTGTATCTTCCGTTAACAGGCTCATTTACTCAAGTTCAAACTTATTCAATTTCATCCGAATATTAACGTTCTTAATTTGATTTCGAACTTATACGATTTCACCCGAACATTTCAGATTACAAATTTAAAAAAAAAATATTCGCTGAATTAGAATATACTGTTTGTCGAATTTTTAAATATGGAACAAACCGCCGTAAATTGTGTCAGTTATGAGAAATTATAAATTATTATCATTATTGCATTTATAGAATAGAAATAATGAGAATGTAGATGAAGGTTTTATATTTATTATTGGGTATTTAATTTGGCATCTACAAAGATAATTGATAAATAGTATAAGAAGAAATATTTTTTTTTTGTTATTTTGGGTGCCACTTTTAACATATCGTCTAGATTGTATAAAATTAAATAGACAGATTTGAGCACAGACGTGGTCAAAGTAAAGTGAATTTTCTATGAAAGTAAAAAAAAATCACAATGATGTGCCCAGACTAGTTTTGAAAATATGTCTGCAGCTCGTTTTGTTTTTTTTTTTGCATGATGTCTGACACATTTTTTATTCTCTTTGTTGTCGTATAGAGTGCAAAATTACAGTTTTTCAGTTTTATTTACATGTCAAAAAAATCGCTATTTAACATGTATTTCAAATTATAATAGTGTCTGACATAAGACATATTTGAATAAAAAAAATATAGACATACAATGCTTGTTTGTATTTCAAATAAACAAATTCTTTTATTTATTGATTTATGTTTAGTTATTGTGAAAATAAAACTATTGGGCGATACATATGTATGTGGAACGTATTCCCTCGTACTCCCAATTCGCCATCAGGTGTTTTTTATTCTCCTAAATGATGTCAGTATCCTTTAATCCTTTCAAGTTGATCAAAAGGATGCTACCCAACGGCATTTGAAGACACCAGAACAAGATATAAGGCTGATTCAGGCTTTCCAGAGATATGCGCAGTACGTGTTCAATTCAGGTCCATATTAGATCCGGGATTACTGAGTGGGTACCAATATTTTTGGCCTGCACAAATAGTAGAATATCTTTTTCATCATGTCCGTTTCGTGAGTGGAGCATATGGATCCAAATAATATGAATATGACTAACGCAGAAAGGGAGTACATATATTATTATATTTAAGCATCTCAGCATTATAAAGAGTCTGTTCACAAATATTTGTTCGCAGTCAATAAATCAACCCTTTAAGTATACAATTCTACATATTTGGATCAATCTTGAATAAATCTTGCACTGAAATCGTAACCTCCAACTGTGAAGCACGCACGTTGACCCCTCGACTTGATTTCTCCTCCACCACCCGCCACGTCTCCACATCCGTTATGCGGACGTATACCGTGGCGTAACAAACGTGACGCGCTCTTCATAAGTGCTTGAAGTGTCCCAGAAGCAGCTTCCCAAGACCTTGGTTGACGTGCAATAGAGTGTGCGTGATTCTTATTCTAACTAATTATACCCTGTAAGTATCTAACCTTGTCGAGAAGAGACCTTCTCGTTTACTGTAAGATTTTGCAAATATAACCCCTCGACTATTGTAATTTAGTAAATCATGACAACGATGATCATAAGGAATGGTTTTTTTTTAGTTGAATATTTAGAGCTATAACATTTTAAAAGCTTAGTAAAGTAGATATATAAATAAATGCATTATGAGGCAAATTGAATTGAGTACTGGAAACTATAGAATAGAAAAAAAACGTCTACAAGGGGGTTGTTTAAATTCACTTTGCACAAATATGTACCTGTGCGAGCAGTTATTTAAAAGTTTTATTGCCTTTCCCAGGGGATGTGAAATCGCCCGTGCACTGGTATGAGGAGGTGGCGGCATCAGTGGGTACGGAGAGGGAGGGCAACAGTACAGAGTGCAGCTCTGGGAAGCCAGACAGGGCGGCAAAAAACGCATCGCCGTATGCAATAGGGACAGTGCGGTACATACAACAAATAACCAGAATAGAATTTCCATTTTGTAACATATTAAAATATTTATTGTACTACAATGCTACCAATAAGTAGAAGTTATTTTGACGCCATATAATTAAACAATATTTTCATAGCCATCGATTATTTCACAGCCGTACTGCTGCTGCAGTACTGATTCGTTTAGAGATATTGAGACAATGAGATATTATCACTGTTCTCTGTAATCGAGAACCGACGAGACCTTTCGCCTTATTTTGTATATTTACATCTGGCAGTGTTTTATAATTGATGTCGTTAAATTGGAATGTCTATTATTTACGTGTATTACGTGTTTGAAAAAAAGCTTGAAAAATTGCTGTAAGTGGATAAATTATTGTTTATTCACGAAAGCTTTTTGGAGATTATTTATTACTGATTTTTTTTTTCGAGAATAATTTATTATTAATCAAACAGAAAACGATGTGCAAAGTCGCACTGGCTGTTGGAATATTTTCCAAACCTTAATTTTAAATTCTAAAGTTTTTTTACATTTATACGTAAACTAATAAAAAATACCAGCCTTAATTCAATGCGCACCATGAAGACTTCCATTTTTATGTATTAAAGGATTGTTTGGTGGCTCTAAAAACACGCCTCCAAGGTCATACAAAAATTATAGATGAGCGTTCAAAATGCCCGGCAAGCTTTCCCGTCTTCTTAAATTGGTAAATTTAAGCAATGTACCTCATGTCAACGAATTTCTTTGAATGTCCCAAAATGAGCTGACGGCTTAAAATTTGCTGCCATTTTTTCGTGTAAAATTTAACCATTTTAAGGTAAATATTTATGGTTTTTAAGTATTGTCCTACTATTTGGGCTTCCAAAATTTAACCTTAACTTTTAATAATAACAGCGAACGAACGTGTCTTCTCTGGTTTTGCTGCAAAAATAAAAATAGCAGCAAATTAAAATATTTAAAGAGCATGGATTTTAATTATCTAATCACATGTAAATTATTTTTCCTACAAATAGAGACCAAACCTAAGAGTTTACATTACAGGTTTTTGAAAACCCAAGAGTATAAAATATATTCAAAAGATTTTTCATTTTCCCCGTCATTGGGTAGCGGGGTGGACGGCCGTGCGAGTGAGATGGAATCGTTTTCCGATCAGGAAAATCCCAGGTCGAAAGAGTGCAGCGATATGAGTAACGAGCGGGGAGGAGAGTGCGAAGGTGACGAAGAGACGGGACTGGAATCCAGAACTCCTCACTTTGTCTCGTTTTTTAGGGTCCGACCGGGACTTTTTGTTTTGTAAGGAGTGCAGCTTCATAGAAACTACAAAACACTTAGATACGACATGAAAACGAAACATTTAAAACAAAAACATTATTTCATCAACACCATAGATGTAAATTAAAAAATACAGCTATGTAAAAAAAATAAGGTTTTTCGAATATCACTAATTATTTGTACAAAATACAATAGAAATAGACAACAATTCTCACGTATATGCTTAATCACTGCATAATAAATGAATATACTGACGGGGACAAAATGATAGAAATTATAAAAACACTCAGTAAAAGTCTAGTCTCCCCGGTAGCGTAGTTGGTAGTATGCGCGCCTAGCGTTCTGGAGAATGCGGGTTCGAATCCACATCTATCGAATTTTAAAAATCCGAAAAATACAGGACTGGTTGCCCATTGGGTTGAGTGATTGTCTGACAAATAATTCCCGTGAACAAGTCTTGTCTTCACATTGTGTAGATCCATATGCTCCATGTTGGGAGCGAGCATGGTATAAAAAAAACAGTAAAAATAGAGAATATGGCAATGAAGACTGTACATCAAAGGCAATAACAGTAAACGAACATTTATAGAGAGTCAAAAATGAACACATGTGACTTCGTAAAAATACCTGATTTTTTAAATTTATTATTAGAAGAAGAAATTAGAATGTTAGATGGAAAAGACATATTTTTATCGTATTTGATTCTATACAATTTATGTACAACATGCTGATACGGGAATAAAAAAATAAATGCAGAACATTAATTTGTACGTTCCATATTTCTTTTTTAAAAAATCGGACTGCTAAAACACAAAACTGTCCTCGGAAATAAAGAACGGACGGTCACTGTAGTAATATTAGAAAACCCACAGAACGGGTTAATTTAACAATAAGAATGCATTGTCAACGTTCATATTTCTATAAATTAACTATATCTTTGGGTTTGATGATTTTGTGTAAATATTTGCTACTCTAAATTCAGGTTGAAAATATTTCATAAAATAGGCAACACAGGTAGATGAAAAACTATTTTTATCTCAAATCTGCTTACAATTTGGCATGAAAAATGTTAAATTTTTCCAGGTGATGTCTCATCTAACGAGTAATATGATACATCATATACTACTGGGAACGGGTCGAGCTTCAGAGGTCTAGCATACGTTGTTTTGATTTCGCCTTGTTTGTCTGATGATACTGCACGACGACGAAACCGACAAGCGCAGTCGGATTTGTTTATTTCTACATCTTCCAGGATATTATCATGCCATCTCAATATTTGTGTATGTAGCTGCAATCTGTGATTATAAAATATTATTTCTGAAACCAGATTGTCAACTTGCTTTTTAAGGAATATATTTATACTATTACTATATTTGAACGAGTCAACCAGTTAAATTAAATTAAAATACAACATTTAAAAAAAATACACATTTTTTTAACAATATAAATCGAATAAATGTGATATTTACAATGGACAAATGAAGCATTAAATATATTTTAATAAATCGAGAGAAAAACACACAATTATTGACCATAATTTATGAAAACCCTATATATGTATACCGTGGAAGCTGGATATTATAATCACGGATAATGTTGCAAATTGGCTATTGTTATCATAATCAGTTGGTAGCAAGGCACATCATTTGAAGCTACTTTAAAATAATCCGCTTATAATAATCAAATGTTTGATAAATCATACAGCAATGAACTTTGAAAAACACAATGAATACGAGAATTAAAATTTAGGAGTTAACAAATTCAAACAATCAGCCGTCAATGAAATTTTTGTTTTTAAAAAGTTGTTAATTTAATATATAGTTTTGGATAAATATAAGTATGTTGAGTAGGGTAGAGGTTATATTGTGCGCCTCAAATCCGCGTAATACAGGTTCCATTCCCACGTCTGTCAGATTTAAAAAATCCGAAAATGAATAACTGGACGACCATTGAGTCGAAAAATATTGTCTGATAATTCTCGTGAAAAATAATCTGACATGTCTTCATATTGCGGAGATCCATATATTCCACTTACAGGAGTGTTCCAAAAAATGTTTTTTTTTGCTCATTATATACGTGGAGCCACTCGATTTGTTTCGCTTTACTGAAATTTCATTACACTAAATGGAAATTTTGGTCCGTTTACATTGTAAGAACGTTTTTTTGGGATAGCAAAAAATTTACGTTATACTGGAAAACTTCGTTACTTCGGTATTCGATATCAAAAAAAAAAAAATGACATGTGGAAGAAAAAAAAATCTTGCAAAATTTTAATTTGTTAGAAACAAAAAATACTTATCTAAAGTATGCACATAGTTACTGACACAGGAAATGTTGCATTCAATTTTATCTTATTTTGTTCATTGATCAAAATGTATCTTTCGTAGTCCAATAATTAAGTATTTCTCTATTTTAAGTATTTAAGGTCTCATTTAAAATCCAAAAAATCGAGTATTTTTATGGCACTTTAGCTAATATTATTAATTCAAGCGGTATCTTTTTACAGAGAGTCATATGCATTATTATCAATTTAGTGTGTTGATTCGTTTGAATAGGTTTAAATAAAAAGTCCGCTTTGATGTTTGATTACAAATAAGCGCCTGACGTAAAAGTTTCCCGCAAATTTATGTACAGCATGGTTATTTTTCCCACCAGCATAACAAATGATAGTATACCTAATGAAATCATCTAGTGGAGACTATTTCAAACAAAAATCCTTTTAGAGCATTAATAACTCCTTGCATATTAGTTTACATTAATCGTTAACTAGTGATTATTCGACATGTTTTAAAATCATTTCTGTCATATTTCGATAAAAAAGCGTATGAAGATGGTTGTTCATAAAAAACATTACACACTATATTATGATCACGCTGACTGCTGATTAGGAACTGATTTTTTCTTTTTCTAAAAGAAAAATAGACGAATACTTTACAAAAACACTTGGCCCATATTTGTGTCTGCATAAAAAAAAACATAACAGTTTAAATTCTTAAAAACTCACAAATATGTGATGTATGTCAGTATTACCGCTTATGTCAGTATTAGAGCTGTCTATCTTATTTACGATATTCTAAATTATTACATGAACTAAAATTTTATATTGTGATCATCGTGCTGTGTTTGAACCCTGCATTTTCCACTCATCAAGACATGTTAACTGTTATATTATATCAACAGTCAGGAAACGCAGTCAAATAAGTCTAACCATTTCACATCTGTGGGATTTAAAAAATCGAAAAATGCAATACTGAATGCCTATTGAGTTGAGCAATTAATAATATTATAACGGGATCTCTCAAGTGGCTGAATAATGTCGTCTCCAGTATTTCAAAATCAGTTCTGTACTATATTTACTAGCACCTGCTTACGTAAAAATACAGTAACGTCTATGAAATAACATAGTTGGCATATTCAATTTGTCCTGAAACATCATGTACCGGAATAATGATTCTATACTTGGTATATTTATGGGTATAGTCGTTTGAATCGTCGCTCGCGGACCTACATCACGGGTGCATGTCTGGTAGATGCAACAAGACCCAATG
This sequence comes from Rhyacophila evoluta, assembly GCA_022683975.1. NCBI lineage: Eukaryota > Metazoa > Arthropoda > Insecta > Trichoptera > Rhyacophilidae > Rhyacophila > Rhyacophila evoluta. The sequence goes on along the minus strand of JAGVSQ010009287.1, from coordinate 3,951 downwards.
CAATAACACGACAGGGTGGGGGCGTCTGCTGACGTCACGTCTGTCTGGAACCCTCTCTTCCCCCACCGACGCTTATGAACCCCTTCCCAGGAGCATCGTGACGTAGCCAGACGAAGTCGTTTTTATTATTGCTGTCATTGCTTCAATTTGCTTATGTCCAAGTGGTTATTTTGATATGAATGAGGTTAGTTAGAGAAAGAAATGCGCTTTGAAAGCTTTCATGGCAATCACAGTTATACTGCCTTTGTACTCAAAGAGACTTAATCCAGGCCTGACTACACTTTTACAGGCCACTTATAATTTTCTCGAAGTTCACGGTATATTTATAACATAGCGCTTATTACTATTATACTTAATTATACAAATTAAATTTTCATGCACATTACATAATTAATTACAATTTGCTTAAGTAGCTTATTCTTAAAAAAATGTTAAAATATTTACGTATAAAAATCTAATATGGCGCCGATCCAACAGCTTGCACACGTTTTTGTCAGAAAGCTACCCATTATAATAATGTTATTTTATTTCAATGGCCTTGAAATATGAGAAGGGACCCCTTAATATGTAACATATAATCATATGACGTGTTTAATTTAACAGAATACTTGCGTGAGTTAACAAATTTGAGATCTTATTATATCGACATATCGCGTGACATAGAATAGACAGGCACCCTGCGATTTATGAATCAGTAGATGATATACCGACTCCTTAAGAAGAAGGGCGAAAATGAGGCCAACTGGAGTCAGTTTTTTTAACATGTCCATTATGAACGGAAGGTGAACGACCTCTACCATTGGCGCACTTTTGATAAATATACTAAAAAGGGTAATATACAATTAAGTATATTACCCTTAATTCTCTGGAAAGCAAAAATCAATGAAATTTTTAAGAATACAATCAATAGTAAGATAAAGATGGAAATCCTGATAGAATACGATTGTCTTGGCTGATAAATACCTGTGATTGGTCTGGATTTTCATTGAACTGTGAGGATCTTATATTTCAATTGTACGTAGTTAAAAAGATGTCTAAGAAATTAACACATCTTTTGGCTGAAAAATCTTGACTGAAGTCACTTTTCAGATCGGGAATACGTGAAGGTAAAAGTAATGATAATTTATTAACCTTCGTTAAAATGTGACATGTGTGATTTATGATAACTGATCGATTTGAGTATTATAGTTTAATTTTATTTTATTCTGTTTCCGGTTCGATTCTTTTGGACTATTTCCCTTATTTTAAATTATGATGGTAATAATTTTCATTCTAATTTATTTATTTTATTTTAACCAAAAATATAATTTCAATAAATTTATAATAGCTTCACCAAATAGTCGTTTTAGTCAAAATTAACCGCTTTTACAAAAGCAAAAATAAGCAGATTTCTACTTTATCAATAGTAATAAATAATACATTAATATTTTTTTCCCTTACTTTCATGATTTTATATGTATATAGGCAATTATTCTTTTAATGCTGTCGTAAGTATTTTATTTGGGTTACAATCTATTTTTTACGTTATATTAAATCGTTATTTTAAATTTTAGTTGAAATCTCCAGATAAATATTATTCATACGTTTTATTCTTGATATTTTTATCATTTATTAGAGAATTTATATATATTACATTTATTCTATTCAAAATTGTGTTTTTTTAAATGAGGTGCCATTCTTTCTTTAATATGTGTCAAATTTTTAAAGTATTGGTTATGTGTGTATGTTATGGAAGCTATATGCAGCAGTAATGATTTTTTTTAAATACATAAAATAAAACAATTAAACGAGGCGCCTTGTATGAATTTAAACCAAATTAACTCTTTAAGACTGAATTAATCAAAATTACCTCTAAATATTTAAATACTAAATTTACACCTGTAAAAGACGCAAAAAACTTTAAACAGTGGTTCGAAGACAAGTATACTCGTATTGGGGTCGGTGAGCAATTGGTAAACTTGCATCGCAGATGTTGGAATGAGATATTACAGCTGCATGAAGATGTTTTAACACAGAGATGTAGAATTGAATTCACAATAGGTTGAATAATTAGTTGATTATCAATTCACAAGAAAAACAATCTCCTCACAAATAATAAGTACTCACACTGTCGAGACTGAAATGCTCTCGGATGATTGTGGTTAAAAATATAATATACACTATCAAATACCTACAATGTTTCACAAGTAACTGTTGTAGATGTAATTGCACGATAAACATCTTTATAATCATTTAAGGGAGTTGTCATCCATTAGTTATTAAACAATTATAACTTAACTGATGATATTTCGTGTGGACGTCTATGATATCAAATCTTATGTCATGATATAATACATTCAAAGACAGCTGGAAAGCAGTTATGCGCAAATTAAGTTCGTCTCAAGGGCAGGAGTGCTTCCCTTCACTGTGAAAAGATATTCTAACCAAGACCCTATTTATGCTATTGAAATAATTTGTATACAAATTATGTACAGTTCATCACTTTTTTAATTCATCGCTTTACACAATAAACCAAAAACAGGATGATTATTACTCTCTGGGCGAGTTCTCCGATACTATCATATTATTCGCCAGACAATAACTCCATGTTTTAAAACCTGGATTTAAATCTCCATATTTATTACACGGACGTATAACAGGGCGTTATAATTTTATTACTAACTAGATGTACCCGGCCACGCGTTTCTGTGGCTCAATCTGGTTAAATGGAAAAGAAAGAAACAGCTATCAGTGGCATAGTCTGGTTAAAAATAATGGCGCTGTTTTTAAAAAAAAGGATGTTTTTACCTATCACAGGTGTAACATTTATATAATAGTGGACAAATAAAAACATGCGCGTATTTAAATGCCACGTTGTGTCAAAATTTCAAAACAATCGGTGGAAAACTTTCGGAGATTTAAGATTTTGAACAAACAAAAATTTATATTTTTATTTATATAAATATGAAAAGCATCTTTCAACGAACTTGGCTGGTGTGTTTCTTAGTGTTTGGTTCCTATGTACTGCAGTAAAAGGCCTATTATTATATACACAATTTCAAGGCACCCTTACCCTTACCAAGTGCGGTGTAATAAGCCTTAGGCACTTCACATACAAGAGACCACGCCCACTCTGCAGTAAGAGCACTTAATATTGTGTAGTGTAATAGGCGTTTAAGCCCTATTTGGGTGAGCCTAAAAAACTTTTAACATTCACCAAAACAGTAAACCGTTCTTTAAATATTTTCTTCTATTTATTTTACATATCGCGAATATTATAAATAATCAATTCCAATAAAAAAAATGGTGGAATTTGAAAAAGAAAGTATAAGGAAGAGAACCTGCTGATAGAGTTACACAGTTTCTAATCCACAAATTGCAATACAGTGTAATATGTACGGTAATAATTCATTGCAAATATTCAACGACTATTGTGGTACTAAGTGTTAAAATAATTAAGTCAGTTTAAACAATGATGGAAAAAATATATCTCTTTAATTTACCGTAAAAATTTCTCCATAATTATTATCTGTTTTAAATGATAGCTGTCTTGTCTCTAATAAGACATACTCTAACACTAACGATCTTTATGCGTGACGGACAAAGCATAGGCAAAGTTTTTCGTGTTGACTTTTTAAACAGTCGTTTTGAAAAATAGATTTCAATCTCTTTAATCTGAATATAATGACAGTCGTCAGAGGTGTCTGTTGAAGCTTCTTCAGGAGTCGAATAGCTTAACTCAGGGCTGGCAACATTGTTCAACTAACCATATTTATCGTTTCACAAATTAATATTGTTTAAGTCATTTCTCATTCATTTTATATATGCTACATTTTCACAATTATCTTTTATTAATTCTTGCCCCACACCAATCTTATTTGGACGATATCATCCAATTCTACACCTAATATATATAAGTCAGCTTGGTCTTATTGAATCTCCTACTTGCTTATGTGGCGAAATGCAGGATGC
>JAGVSQ010009286.1:0-13733 GCA_022683975.1 Rhyacophila evoluta | reverse complement strand
GTGATCTCACATATGGAAGTTTACCAGTTTTAAATAATTCAGAATTTAAAATATTAATCTAACTGAATCATAGTGTTTACATAAAACAATATGATAAATCACATTTTTTACATATTTAATATATTAATAATAATTTACATATTGTATATATTTCCTGAACTGTTCCATATAATATGAACCATATGGCAATCACGCAGTATCTTTAGCATTCTCTCTACACATCAATCACAAGTTTCTTCCCTTCGGTTCATAAGGTGTTTTATAATTCAGCCGAATATATCCCATTGCTCAGGAAAATAAGCAACGAGGGTTAAGGCCCTCCTGGAAGGAGTTTACTCAGAGCCTCAACACCTCCATCAAGCACCATCAGTCGAAAATATTAAATACCTCATAGTATCTACTCATCTATAAAATGTACAGTTTACCTTTCACTAAAACATGCGTCACTGGCCGAAACTAATGCACTCAGGTGCCTACGACAATAACTTCATGAATAATGTATGTGTTATGAATAAGTATACAAAGTGATATAATATGCGTGGTGTCGAGCAGGTAGTCCTCGACATAGGCGGCGGACACGATAGATATCGCGGCGACAGAGCGACGGCGACAAAACTATGGAAACAGAGGTGCAAAATAGCTATAAATATGTGAGTGAGCAAGTGAGCGGGCTGAGGTGACTGACGCGCAGCCGAACTTGCTCATTTGCTCATTCGCCTATGTATAGCTATTTTTAATCTCTGTTACGGTCGCTCTGCTTTCCTCCCCACGGCCTTACGCGATTTCGAAATTACACGATTAAAAAAACTGTTAGCGAAACATACATGAAATAAAATTAAGATTTAATATGCATTACGCGAGCTATAAAGACTAAAAATGATAATTTCGTGAAGGAATTTACTCATAACTTCCCAAAATAAATCCGTAAATTTAAAAATTGTCGTTTTACTCGAGTTACATGATTTTCGACATTTATATGAAAACCCAGGGCCACACCGTACTAATATCCATATTGTGCACCGCACAAGAGCGCCTGAATATGATGAGTATCTCTTTGTAAAAAATATGAAATAAATAGAAGCAATTCTAATTATGTTTGTATAATTCAACAACTATACTATAAAAATGTACGATACTAATGTAAAATCTTTAAAAAAAAACCAGAAAGTTAGAAGTACGGGAGCTATTAATCAGTGAAAAATATGTAAACTGAAGATTCAAAAAACTTTTTGTACAAAATCTATTGAAAAAAATTATTACGTAACTCGAGAAATAGGCTAATTTGTAATTAATATCATAATTATGAACTGCGGCTTATAAGTCAATAGCACAACTATCCAAAATCGATAACAACCATTATAAAAATATCCACCGCACCCTTTAGTTCATTATAAAATTATACAATAAGGCTTTTAACCGATTACATGAAGACTTGGGTCGATTTAATCTTCAAAATAATTTTACAACACTTATCTGTAAAGAGAAAACTTTTATTACAAATTAATCAACTATAAAAATAAGCTTACGTATATTTTACAGCCAAATAGTGTTGTAACAGTAGACGTTGTATCTTTATGACAATTTTCTATGGCTATATTTGTGGGGCATATGATTTTGGTTGCATCACAGGAATCATTCTCACGGAATGAAAGAAATTGAGACGTATTCCTGTGTTTACTATTTTTTTGCAGCTTATTACGTACTTTTTTCTATAATTGTATATATATTGTTGTAGATTCAATACCATTAGTTACAATAACCCGGAAACTTGTTATCAAAAATATTCTATTTTTCATGCGGAGAAGAAATCTAAATAACCTTCTAAATTAGAATTTACCGAGTATAGATTTTTTTTCTACGTTCTCATCATAATTATTGTATTACCGGTTTTATAGTGGATCGATTTGAATAATAAAATTTATCTGATACTTAATGAACACATGAATGCGAAAAAAATGAAAGGGAAGTAACTCGGATATTATTTCCTCGTTATACGGCAATACGGAAAGGTCATCCAGCGATCAATAATGATAATAATAATAATAGTATGTCCAAACAAGAATTAACGCAATCAATTGATAATAGATACATATATAATATATCTACAAGGCTTCAAAAAACAAAACACATTCGATTTATTTTGAATAAACTTTTCCCGACTTTTCCTAACACACGCATAGAAGAAACAGAGTAAACTTCACATTCAAGAATTTCTTTTGTTTTTTACAAAATCCAAAATGGCGGAAAATCTCCATACCACTAACTGTCAAAAGTCAATTATTATATCCATGTGTCCCCTCGTATGTATAATATTTTCATTTGTTCTTTTAAAACAATAACTTTACAGTAAAAACCCGGATTAATCCTTTTATCTAAAAGATCACTTTACTAATATATTTATACACATAATTATAAATATTTCATTATAACTAACTGTCGTTAAACTATAATTTGGCCACATTTTTACGCTGCGATTTATGAATACGAATTTATTTAGTTTTTAATGAAACATAAACTCCTTGGCAACGAACAAAATATTTTTTTAATATTTGATAAAATGATTATATATGTAGCAGCATGACATAACACATATATGTAAATCTTATTTAGTTATTCTAAAAATATTCTTTAAAATGTCGGCTGATTATAATAAGTTGACAGGTTTGTTACTAACGATATTCACAATAACATTCTGTCAGCAGCACATGTTGTGTAATTAAAACACTGAATAAATTGTTATCATAGTTGCTGACCGTTTTATACGAAGGAAACTAAGGTCTCAAAACGAAAAATGATTTTGAGGCTCTGCGGACAGAGCGGTTTTTGTAACTCAGTTCTTATAAATATGCAGCTCCTCAAGAAAATAAAGAATATAGATGTTGGGAACCATATAAGTTTAATATACTTTTGAGTGTGAAATCAATTTCTAGTGATCATTCTAGATAAGTAATTAAGAAATGAGTGAATGTTTTATTACATTTAGATTAAACTCATTCCCCCCCACCAATTTTTTTTTTATAGTTAAAGATTTATTTGGCAAAAATTATTACAAATATAATACACATATTTATATTCACAAAATTGTAGGAACTTGCCTAAAAACATTTTTTTTTTTAGTGTACTTTTACTAATATTTGTACTTTTTACTGAATATTTCCGCGGCCCCCAATTTGGGAAGCACTGGTCTAGAAGATATAGTTAAGTTTTTAAATTATTACTTGAATATTTATGTACATTAAATACGGATGCTGAGCAATGCAAATGCTAGAGCGAAGGATTCTTACGAAGATGTATGCTTATGTTTGTGTGATAGATATTTGGAGAGGATTAATTGTTTCATGAGTACAAGATTTACTAAAGATTCAACTTCTTCGATGCGTTGAGTATCATTCGCAAAGTCTTGGTATTAATTTTGGAGAAAAACAAATAGGACTAAAGAAAGTTGCTTTATTGAGCCAAGAACCACACCAAACTAAAACACTGTTACGAATATCTTCTGATTTAGTTAAATATTATGTATTCAAAAGAATCAAATTTTAACTTCACTATCCACGGCGATAATCTTCTGGTATATTTAAATTTGAAAACAATAAAATTATTTTTTTCGTGAGTTTTATTTGCGTAAATGTGATGAGTATTATGTAATAGGATTTGACTAATAAGTAATTAATCCTTAGACAAATACCTACACAATGCTATTTTATGGTTTGAAACACTTTTTATGGATTTACAACATTCAACAATACACTGGCATTATAAAATATATTACAACATAACAGATTATTGACATTTATTATCTCTTACAATAACAGCTTCTTATTGACTGCATATTTATGATGTTATAAATTCAAAAAACATTCATCCATTTTAATTATCGTCAATTATAATTGCCTGATAAGCTATTGAGATGAGCAGAAAAATGTTTGTAATCTTGATAATAGTGTCACAGCTGAAATATCTTTGAACAAAACTACAGAATATTTCGATTGAATTAAAATAATAGCAAATGAATTTTAATTTATGGTGCGCAGTGTTTTTAAAAGTTTTAGAAGGCAAAATACTGAAAGAAATATATCCTTTAACTCAACCTTAATTTGTATGCATTTCTAAGAATCCAAACATATAACCAAAAGTTTTTCCATCAACATTTTCCTCATACGAGTTCGTTCGTTTTAAAAATATATTCAGTTATGCTGTTTTTTTTATTTATGTGATACTTGTGTCAAGTACTGATATATTTATGACATATTTAGATATTCGTGTATTACTTTTACATATTTACAAACCATAAAGTAGATATCATTGGAGGAGTATGTACATGGAAACTAAGGCCCTAGGCTGCATGATGGTCGACGATGATGGTACGTAACAACCACTTTAATATATCACCGTATTTACAATAATTAGCTATGTGTGTAGTTTGGCTAAAAAACACTAAAATTAAATGTTGCTATTTACGTATTTTCTTGCTTATGTAAAAGGTTATGAAAATTACAAGAAAGAATTCAGTAAACAAAACGATACTAAACACAAAAAAATTTGAAGTGTATTCATTTATCGTCCGATATTTGACGGAAATTTTTTTATAGCGTTATGTCATTCTTGTGTGCTAATTTTCACATTTTTGATAACACGTATAAAGATAAAAATGAATGAATGTGTGAAATATTTTCGATCAATTTCTATGCAGCCCAAAATTGTGGACTATGTGACCTCGGCAGAATGTCGTTTTTATTACTAAAACATCATATATTACGTTATATTGGTGAACATTCGTGGATATTGCCATTTTGTGGACGAAAAGGTTTTTCTGCAATATATTTGATGGAAAAGAAAAACGAAAGTGAAGTAGAGAAATAAGTCTATAGAAATTGCTTATAGTACTTGCAAGTGCAGGAATCTGGTGATATTATTTGAAGGCAGCGAGGATCTATAAGACCATAATATAATCTATCATGTATTAACAATTAAGAGTGACCGAATGATGATGCTATGGAGAAATCTGTTGCTTCCCGCCATGACTTCTGCGATGAAATGTTGTATCATTTTATTTAAAATTGTAACTTATTATTTAAAAAATATCCTTTGCTATTATGTAGATTTTTATTGAACTCAACGAGGTGTTCCATATTATTTTTGTAACATAAATGTTTTTGATAATAATACATCACATATAAATGTAAAATAATTACAACGCTTATCAGTATGCCGCAACTGACATTGGTAGAAAATATATACATACAGATATCAAGTGAGGTTTTAATTTAAATTCAAAAGCAAATACAATCAAAATAATGTTGTTCTTATGCCGCTAAATTAGTGGCAATTCTGCAACCTTGGCTACCTATCATTATGAAATTTTATGCTCTGCATTTTGAATTCAGTTTCCGTAATTTTATCTCCTTCTTTGTCGTTTATAAGTACACAATTAAAGAATTATGCTATCTATTATACTTTGCGTAATTTGTACACTTTCAAACAAAACGGTCTGTAAAAATTGTTTGGCACTACATTTATACAAATCCTCATGACTTCACCATTTAAAAATATCCATCTTTAGAATACCAAACAGTTGATAGTAATAAATGTTTATTTTGATTAATCGTTTATTTTATTTTTTATTTACGAAGAATTTGACTATTGTATAAGAAATACTAAACAAAACACAATATCAAATTTTATGTTATAATTATTAATGTATTCGTCCTCATATTTTTGAGTAATTACAAAGCTATTAAAAGTTTTAAGGGACGATTAATTAGTTATTCACATCCTACAATTCTGATAGGCCTGTTGTCTTAAAGTCCGAAAATATCTATGTTTCGGATCAGATGCATTATGCATCTTTATCTTCAGATTGCCTCACATAACTAGCTGCTCTTGTGTCAGGCATGTACTGTACATGTTTGGTAGAGCATTACTCTACTTCTTCTATGTCTTCTTCTTCTTATCACTGGAATGAGCACGTTGACATAAAAGTCATGCCTTCCGTGTATTCGGCAGAGTTAGTAATTAAATGATTCTGTGGGACAGAAAAACGACAGTTAATTAACAGAAAATACCAAATACACAACATAAGTAGATATTGTTAAAAATAATAGATAATTACTTTTACAATACACCAATCGAAAAGATATACAACATAATCCAAGAGACATGAATTAGTAGTATATTTTTTAATTGAACAAGTCATGTACATGCAATATAATTTGTAATACCTTTGGCCAGATGTAATGTTCAAATTATTACTGTCAATAGAGTTGTTGTTGAAAAAATGCTTTTTTTATTTGAACAATTCATACTATTCCATTTTTTTAATAAAATGCAAGTGCTGCCACCATGTTTATTTTAATGTTTTCATTTTAAAAAGAAATAAACAGTCGCATTATTACAAATACCATAAAAATGTTACAGATAGATGTTAATACATTTAACATACTTCATCTAATATAATTATATATGAATGGTGGTAAAAGGAAAAATCTCTGAACAATGATTTGAATCATGGGCTCGTTATACGGCTAGGTTAAAATTTGCGCGCTTCCATATTCGTTCATGTAATGATCCTAATTTTTGAGTATACTACTTACGACCAACTCTCGCAAAAGTATGTTTATAACTTCCATATTCTTGAGAAATATATACATCTCGTTGGCTGAGTTCGCAAGTGCACTCGCCTAAATATCACTAATTATAACCGTAACGACATATAAAATTAATTATCGAATAAAATGTTAGGTAAGGTTTGTTTAAGTTATGTTAAATTTGGTTGTATTAAGTTAGGTTGGGTTCCGTTTTACAATTCGCATGTTTGGGGATTTTTCCAGGGGTAAATTATTATATAACCTCTATTACCGTGTATTTCATTGATCATAGCTACCCAAAGGGTTGACTGGTGGAAGCACGACCCCATTTACAACAAGATAAAAGCCAAGTCACTATATAAATATAGCTAGGATTTGTTCATAGATAGCAATTGAGATCAAAAGAGAATTGAATAAGTACATGCGTTGTGCATTGACACTGTCAGTAATACGGACATAATTATTGATAATGTGATTCTATAACTAGTTGAAAAACGTCGCATTAATCGTTGTTTGTTTCTTAGTTATTTTTCAGTTAGTCTCTAATTTACCAATTTATATAAAAACCACAGTTGTTATTTAGAAAATGGATTACATCCGCTTATTCTCTGACTGCAATTAAAGATATTTACAAGACATTATTTCAGGACCAATTCGATCTTAACAGAAACTTGACAATTTTTTTGATCATTATTACTTCATTAGCATTTTTTTAAACAATAAACCATATTATTATATTTCTAACACATTTGAGAAACTAAAGGAACAATATAAAACTTAGTAATGTAATCAATGTTACGTTTCCACATTCAGGGCTGAGCCGTGCAGTTGCGCAAATTTTACAAGGGCGCATGGATATGGTGGGAGCCTTTTTATAGGAAAAATGAAATAAATTTACCAGTATTTTAAATTGCCAATATATTTACGTAATTAACACAAGTATACTATAAAAATATAAGGTTCCTGCAAAACATATGTATAGAAGATCTAGAAAGTTAAAAATGTGCAAGTTGTAAATCAATGAAAAATTGCATAGAGATGGATCAATTTTGTTATACAAGAGCGCCTGCTACATATGGCGCGGCACTGTCCACGTTAACAACAATGTATTAACATATATTTTAATGAATATTTAAACTCAGACCATTGGAAACAAAAAAGACGATATCCATTGCGGAAGACGATTGGCCAGTATTTTTGTGAAAAATAATCTTAATTAATAAACCAAATTTTATATGCATCCACATATTACAGCAGAAATGGTAATATGTAGATATTTCAAAGGTGGAAAGTAACTATAAAACGAGGTAAGAGCATACAAGAAAAAGAAGTTATACATTAAACGATATTAAAGACGTGAATGAATAAATAATTTGTAGTGAGAAATACTCATGTATCAAAAGTTTGAAGTCAGTTCATAGACTTATAAAATAATAATAATATAATAATATTATTATTATTTAGTACCTATTCGTAATTAGACATTTTTACTATTTATTTTTTATATTCGTGTCAAGTTGTGAAATTTTTGACACGGATTTCACCATATTGATTGTATACGTTACTAACAATGTAAATAATTAAATACGTCAGATTATAGCGACAATACTATATATATATTTAACTTTTTATAAGTTAAGTCTTTGTATAAATTCGTTGATAATAAAAATATTAATTAAGTGTATAATATACTTATTTACTTTATTTTGTGTTTAAATTTTAAAGTAATCGATTATTTTATTTGCTAAAAAACCAGATTATAAACAGATTTATAATAGATAACCTCTAAAAATCTTAGGGGTTATAACAAAATTTAACCTTCAATATACGCATTACATGTATCCTACGATATTAACCTGCCGTACATGCGTTCGTATGAATTGCGCGGATTCAAGTCCCGCAACTGCACTATAACACAACATTTTTTTACACATTTAAGAAGAAAAGTTAATGCCCAATGGAGTAAAAAATTGGCTGACAACTGGTGAAAAATAATCAAGATTAACTCCCATACATTAAAAATTCATAAATTATCTGCATATGCATAGATAAACTTAAAAATGTAATGTAAACATAAATGTCTCTATCTTGCTTTGATATTTTAAGTAATATTTTAATTAAGGTAATTATTTATATCTGCGGTGAACTGTCGGCTGCGAATATTTGGCGATAAAATTTCCTTGAACTAGTAAATGTATTCAGAAAATTATATAATTTAAATTACCTATACAAAATGTATGATGATTCTAATGTTCGCCAAATATTTTTTAATATTATACATATTTTTACTAACAAATAAGTTCAATCAAAAACACGTGTTTTTTAATCATTACAGTTCAAATATTGACCTGACAAAATTTGTGTTAGCCGATACCACAATTTCCGGTAGTTTTCATTGTTCTTACAGGGTCGGCCCTGAATAAACATTATTTAAGTTTTTTTAAGAGCCAACCAGAACTTCCCAAATGGATTTTATTCAGGAGTATTTTTATACCAAAGCTTAAGTGAACAATGTTTGAAAAATTCAAAATAATAGATTGCATAAATTAGTGGAATTGATCCAGAACTATAATTGATGAGTACGCGTGTCTGCCTATAATTGTAAAGAAATAGTTCCCATGTTCATAGTTACAGTTTTGTGATTTGGGAAAATGTTTAATTTAATGAAACCTCTTAAGTGTGTGCGTCATTTACGTAAATTTTGTGAATTTTCTTTTGCTTCAAATACAATGTACATAATATTACTTCATAAAAGTCTTTCAAACATGAAATATAATATATTAATTGCTTGGGACAGAATCTGATACAGTTCATATACTTTTTCTAATTTCTAAAAGAGTGCCGGAAAACTATTGTTTATAAAAAAATCAGTATGATTATCTCACGGATATTAAACCTCCCTGGCCGAACAATAATGTCGATATTTAAAAAACCCACCACGTAAAAACATCAATAAACTTTACAAATAGAAAGTTTTAAAATGAAATAACATCACATAAACCAGGTTATGGGAGGAATCATACAAATGGGTCTCGATCGAAAATTCGATCATGAAATATTCTCAAGACAAAAATATTCTTTAAATAATATATAATACCAATATTTGATTAACTCTTAAACTACAAAGCCAATATTTACCTCATTAATATTTCATGTTGTTACCAATACTGTAGTTCGTATTATTAAAACACTTTTTTTTTATTTTCACGTGTTATTTTATTTATATAACCCTAGTTTTCGAAACAAAAACCATTACCCAAATACGGTTACAACTCAAAAAGGTTAAGAAACGCTGATATAATCAATCTTACATAACCTAACCTAATTTCTTGAAGGACTTACACTAGGACTTTAATATTGGGATATCATATTTACAATGTATATATTTTCATATACTAAGAATAATCTCTAATAACTAAGTAGTTATTAGTGTATTCTATAATTTACCCAAATTCAGTACGATATAAGCAAATAAATGTTTGTATTTTGTTTTTTTTTTGTAAAATATAATATATTCGAAAAAAATCTCAATATTTCGAGCGGTCGCACAGATTGCCCTGTGCTACATTGTTCGATTAATATTATAATTAATCGTAAATTAAAATAACGTTTTGTTTACGCAAACATGTTGATTTATCACTCGTTCAAATAGATAACAATTTATTGACGCAAAGGTTTATAATATTTTAATACCTAATATTTATATTCATATATATTCATTCAATATTATTATACATAAACACAAACATATAGCTACTGAAGATATCTGACTTATTTGATAAAAGCATTGTAATAAGATTTCCACAATTTGAACATCTATCTGCGGAAATTGAATCGACGATCTCTAGTACCAAAGCCCGCATACATACTGACTGATCAATGAATACTACGAGGTGGATAGTCAGAATCTTTACTTAAAATTTAATTTATGGAAATTCAAAATTATTCGCCGTAAGTTATAACAAATCCATAAATACGAAAAAAACATTAAAATGCGAATTGAAAGCATTTAATACTGTACAGTAAATTATGTCATAAATTACAGTTTTTATTCGCTGAAAATCTAAATTTTAAACAATAGTACAGTGTTTTATAATTAAATTAATCCGTATCCGCTCCAAACGTTAAGCATGTATTGAAATAGTGGCGTAGCTGTCGCGGAGCGTTGCTCCAGGCGCACGAATCATGGAGCAAATTTAGAAAGGATAATATAGAAGGCATAATACAAGGTTACTACGCGATAACTAAAAAGGAAAAAAACGAGAAGCTGTAATTTTTGTGCAGGACGCGACTTCATTCCTCGATCGAAAAATTTTTTTTGCCAGAAACAAAAAGACAATGATTTATCTTGATAAATTGTATCTTATTAAAATTTGTTGACTGCGATATATTGCAACATATTGCATTTTAACTTATGACTAACTTTGTCAAAGCGCGTACGTATACCAACTCGGCCACCAAGGCGAGTTAAATGTTATGCATAAAACAATGATGTTAATAACTATAATTGGTACATTTTCTGACCGAAATGTTTACAAACCATATCGATGGATAGTATTTTCCCTGTGTAGTGAATTGTTTAAAAGACCAATTAATTCTAATTGATTTAACGCCAATCACTCATGTAATACAATACAATCATAATTTTCCCATTATCATTACATTCTAACACACTTCAAACTATCCGTGATTATAATAAGAGTAACGGATAGTCGGTCAAGTAATTCTCCGTTAAACGCTAATACGTCAGAACTGCGTGGGTATTACGACGGATCAATTTGATATTGTTACACGTCCATTTATTAACATAATAACTTGATTATACAAATCTATATACAGAATGGTACTTTGGTGCTCAATATCTTTTGTGTAGATGACGCATAGAAAAAAGAAACATATTCTGAATCTTATACGAAGAAATCCAAGCCAAGCAGCTGATGTTTAGACTGTACACCCCACTGTAAAAGGGCCCACGAATATTATGGGCGCCTTTTTAATAATACAAATTAAATAATTTTGCCAGTATTTTCTACGTGCAATGATCTTTGTCTAATTTAAAAGAGTATACTATAAAATATAAGATACATTTATAAATTACTCAGAAGAAGGATAGAATGCTAAAAGTTATAAATCAATAAAAACGTCTCTTCGGTACCGTAGAGGTTAGCGTGCTCGTCTAGCAATCTGGAGAATGCGGGTTCGATTCCCACATCAATTGATTTTTTTAAATCTAAAAATAAAGAACTGGATGCTTATTGAGTTGACAAAAAATTCTCGTGAAAAATAATCTATCAAGACGTTTTCACGTTACGGAAATCCATAAACTTGTAAAGTACATAAAGTACATAAAATACATAAAGTGGATATCCCTACACTGTGTAGATCCACATCCTCCACTTTGGGAGCAAACATGGTAAAAAAATGTATAAATAGATGGTTCAAAAAACTTTTTACAGAAAAAACGCCTTCTACCCACGACGCGGCGCTGTAAATATCAGACAAATACAATGAGACGCCAACTGCTGTGATCCTTTATAATACTATAATATTACTATACATATGCAATTCCTAAAAATGTTAGTTTTTTAATCTTTAATGAACGTTTTAAAAATATAGAAAGCAAATAACTGGACCAATATTGTAAAATTAGAATGATTGTCTTGTATTTTTATACGTTTTTTTGTTCAACTTCATACTCAAATATTATTGAATTACCATGCATAACAAATAATAGTGCTCGTGTGTATTTGGAAAATTGATAAGACGGTAATTGTCAACTCAAGAATTATTGGACGAAAATATTTCACGCTTAGAAAATCACCATGTGTCGTGCATGTCGTGTATCTTTAGAGATAATGTTTTTTTTTTATTCAAACTATTTATTTACCACAATCTTGCTTATAATGTAATACATTGAATGGTATAAACCGCAATTCTTTCATTAATATACCGCAATATTTATCGTATACTATTTTCTACATATCTCACTTATCAGCTATATATTGTGGTATACGGTCCGCAAATTAGAAATATCACTAGATCATTTTAAAATATTAATTATTATGGTAGCATGACAGTATCATAATATATACACTATGGTATATATACTTATGAAATTTAAAACACATTCATCAAAATCGTTAAAAAAATTTAAATAATTACAAAATACATGACGTTCAAGAGATTACCATTAGGCTTCGTGTAAATTTATGATCTTTGCACAATACTTTAATTCTAATAAATCAAGAGATGTAAATACATTTAACTCACAATCATTTCATTCATTGAAATTTTGTTTGCTCTTCAATAATTTTCATTAAAAATTCATTAATACATATTTAAATACTATTTAGAAAATCTATACCACCACTTTCACCACTATAGAATATTATAATTAAATATGCTGTTCACTTTTTCACTATTCGAGTATTATAATAACATTTAATGATATTCTGAAATGATTTTTTTCGTATTAAATTGTATTAACTAACAACTGACTACAATATCATTTTTAACATGACTTTTCAAAGTTTTTTTTTGTTTCGTTTATTCATAATTTAAATTAAAAACAATAGCTTGATTTGGAACACCCTCGTATTCGACTGTCGACAACTATCACTAAAATTGCTTGAGTATCAGTACCAGTCAACAGATCAGTTTTATAGCGACCGTGCGTAACGAAGGTCGATACTAAACAGGATTTCGCTTTAACAAAAAATAAAACATGTAATCGAAATAAAGACAATATTTTGACATCACCCACGTCGATAAGTGATCGAAAATTGTTATGTTTTATTTTGTTTAGTATTGTGATAAAAATATGTTTTTGCATTGTGGTGAATTTGTGGCAAAAGTTCAATCAATATTATCGTTGTATAATATTTGATTAAACACTTTTTTATTTATTCGTTAATTTGTGCCAAGAAATAAGTGAAAATGGGAAATAGCAAAGGTAATAATGAATTGTGTCTGAAATTATGTTTATATTATTTTATTATACTATATATATTTACCCTGGTAGCGTAGTTGGTAGCGTGAGCGCCTAACGATCCGGGGAATGCGAACGAATCCTCATCTGTGTCGGGGTTTTTTAAGAATCCAAAAATGCAGGACTGGTTGCCTATTAGGTTGAGTAATTGTCTGACAAAC
>JAGVSQ010009285.1:0-13734 GCA_022683975.1 Rhyacophila evoluta | reverse complement strand
ATATAATGTAGCCTGAAGATGCCGAAAGGCGAAACCCGGGTCGCTAAAAGTGATATGGAAGTTTACCAGTTTTAAAGAATTTAGAATTTAAAATCAATTTCCATGAAGCACCATCAATCGAAAATACTAATTATTTGAATGAATATTGTTAATATAAGCCTTTACAGAGTGAAAGTTTCTTCACAAACATTGTGAAAATTTGTTATATATGCTTTAATTTTAAAACAAACATAATAACTCAGAAGAAGTATTTAAATATCCTTTGTTCATTCTTTACTGTCACTAAATTTTTAATCTTGAAGAATGTTTATTGTATGTAAGTACATTTTATTATCTTTCTCACTTAAAACAAATACATTCATAAATAATTACTTTGTTTCATGTTTACAATGTGTTAATTTTTATAAATAATGCGTACAAATTCGGCGACGAGATAAGTTCGTAAAAAACATACAACGTCCAATAATTCATTTTCTCATTTATTGCAAATATTATGTAAATTTGTATTCACAATTATTTTTTATTAATATCTCCCTGGCGTTTAATCAAAAATAATGAATGCAATCGTCTAACGGATTTTATACGTTCTCTTTAAACCACCATAATAATATGAAGTCGGTGAATAAATTTCCATGAATTAAAGATAACACACCGCTTTGTAAGACAATAACGTGTCGTTTCAAAATTTAAAATAAACTGATTTCACATACAATAAAATGTTCTAATTAGCCAGTGCCGGTTGTTGAGCGATATAAAATTATATTACTTACGATTTTTTTCTCTTACCTTTTGATTATTTCCTTTCTTTTTATTCAGACAGTCTGAAACGCGATTAAAATACCCCTTAAAGCTAACCAACAGGCAGAAAATATCATTACCAATATTGGATAAACACGTAACTCGTTTTTTTGATTTAAATCACTTTATAAAGTATGGTTTTTTTTTGCAATCTCTTGAATTATTTGCAATTTTTTTTCATTAAGACACAATATGTACTCGTGACTTAAGCGAATTAACCGAGTGACATGTTCCTGCAATATTGGTGAAGATATATTATTATGAATCTTAATTTCCTCTCTATCATCCACCACACCTTTGCACTAGCTAGGAGAGCACACTCTGGTGTAATTAACGTGAGACGCTTTTGAAAATGTTGGAAGTGTTTCAGGAGCAGCTTTCTAATACTCTGGTGTACTAAAATAAAAATAAACTTTGTTCTAAGGTCTGCTAATATCAAACCTTGTGGAGGAGAAACTTTTTTGATCAATGTAAGACCTGTCGTTTTTGAAAGGGTAGAAAATTATTGTTTTTATAAATAATTTCACATTGAAATAACTTAAAAACATGATGATTGTAATTTAAAATAGAGTGCATTTAGATTACAGAGTACATATAGTCTCCCCGATAGTGTAGTTTCTCGATATCAAAACTCCGGGATACACCTAAACAAGACCAGATGTAAAGACGGGGCGGGTGTATGGTGGGCACATTAGGTAGATGTTATACGTGCAAGTTGTGAATTTCAAATTACTAATAATAAATCGTAATGTGTATTTTTTTCTTAAATTTTCTAGGGATGCTGCAATATCGCAGCTTCTATGCACGAGCCGCCACTGGTTGAGCAACAAAAAACTATTTTGTCAAAATGCCTTCAATCTGTTTAGATCCATATGCACTAGTTTTTGAGAGAATATTGTAAAGTATGGTAATGTTTGTACATTGTGGACTTATACAAAATTAGTTAATAGTCACTTTAGTAAACGACAATTAAAATATCGTTAAGTGTCTTCGTTGAATATGTAAGTGAATGTGTGTCCGAACTGTGACGTATAAATAAATATAAGAGGGTGACTATCT
This sequence comes from Rhyacophila evoluta, assembly GCA_022683975.1. Lineage (NCBI taxonomy): Eukaryota > Metazoa > Arthropoda > Insecta > Trichoptera > Rhyacophilidae > Rhyacophila > Rhyacophila evoluta. The sequence continues at coordinate 11,877 of JAGVSQ010009285.1, read as the reverse complement.
TTGTAATATCTCCGAGAAGTATGCATGCATAATAAATTACTACAAAGTTTCTTATAAAATTACAAGGGATCATAAAAATACACACATGTTGGCGAATCATTAATCATTTGAAGTTTTATCGGATTTAATCTTGAATTCATTTTTATTTTTCTCTACTGTAATCAAGATTAAATTAGCAATGCGTTATGAAATTCTTTTTGAATATAGATCGCACTAATATATTGTATGTAGCAATAGATATAATCATAAGCTGAATATTTTTATGGTTATGAAAATGTAAAGCTCAAATCGAGTAAAAGAGGCTTTATATTTATTTTACTGTATTCGATTCGAAAGTGATACATTATTATGGATTGTGCTCTAAAGCCTATGTGTATGTGAATCTCTATAGTGGAAAGGCATTTCAAGCTATAGTATTCGCTCTATTGTAAATTACTTTTGCTACTACTTATCAATTTCAATAACATTTTTCAACTAAATGTTTAATATTAATCGATGCTTGATTGTCCTACATTGAATCTTGTCTTATTTTAAATATTAAGCAAATAGGCTATTTTCTTACGCATTTTTTTTACATATTTGATGAAATTGAGATGTTTTAGAACAGTTTTTTTTCTTACCATAGGTAGGAAAAATTTATATTGCATATTTTAAGGAAAATTGATTTTGAATATTCTGATTTCGAATTTAAAAATTGAACGAAGTGTACCGAAACTGCTCCAAAATTGACTGTGCAAAATAAAAAGGACGTAGCCCACATATAAAAAAAATACAGGGGGCCCAAAAACTTTAATTTAATCATTCTGAGCCAAAATCAAAACATTACATAGACACAGCTTTGTAGTTCATAAAGACTAAAACTGGTATGTATATACAATAAATAATAGGTAAGTTATTTAATAAAAATTAATGAAATTGATTAGGTAAAAGTGCTTTTTCCTGGTCGCTAATTATGCAAGGCATTCTTTTTTCAAACCTAAAAGCTAAATTTAGATACTAATTTGGCATTTTCAGACTACATCCTTTTAATAGAGCTTGTATTAAGTAGTATACATTCTGCTCTTCTTTGCATCTTCAAGAGTCATTCTTGGCAGCTTTTTTCACGAGCAATAGTTTTCAGCCAATTGCTCAATCCACTGGACATCTAGCTCTCTGTATCTATTTTTGAAAATCTTGAAGCCGTGAGATTCGATACTTGGGTCCGAAATACCCACGCTAATCTCTCAGCCACCGGATATATATACTATATACACTTAACATTTTGCAAAATACGCATGTGTCTTTCTCTATCTCTGCTTTATTCGATCCCCATGCGGAGCATGTGGCCACCACGTGACGTCTTCAGGATTATTTGCCACCCAACACCTGCCTTGTATTCTTTCAAGTTATACTGACACCCTTTACTTCCTCTAAGTACATCTTATAGATAGTACCCAATAGTCTTCCAGGTTACCGAAATCCCAACGATCGGAAGAAGACAAATAGGAAACAAACTCTGCTGAAATAAGCATTCATTTTTAATAGTATTTGGAGTACTCTTTGTAAAAAAAAACAACAATGCTTTATACGAAAACACATACTCATATATATATTTACATATTGGCATATATCGTTGTATCTAAAGTCAAATATATGATACCGTTTTCTATGACGTATGCATTGGTTATTTTCTGACGTAACACAAAATATTTCAATTCAAGAGTTCATAAACTATCATACAATTAAAGATTGCTTAGGTATCTTACTTTTATAAGTAACCGAATATGTAAAACCGATAATTCACTAAAATAATTCTCCCCATTCACATTTTCTCCCCTATCTCATATAAAGCTCACTTATTGGCAAATCTCCCCTTGATACGGTTTTTGATTAACTTAATGCTCGCTGCTATTGGTCACTTGTATACAATGCATCGGCCAATTAAAACTAACTTAGCTCTTTGGAACAAAATTATAATAATTAATTTATTCACATGTTCTGCACTCTGAACAAAGAAACTTTTTTTATAATTGAAGGGTAAATTTACGCAAGCATAAAAAACATCATTAAAAACAAAAGAAATTGGTCGTTTTAACATCCACGTACCACTATTTATTATGATTTTTGATGTAACACTTAGAATACAAAATAATACAACTTTTGTAGCCGGCAGATTATTTCCTTAATTTAAAATGTCTCCACTTTTTGCATAAAATATGTAAAAAAATAGAAATAGGGGTAAATAGGATCTAAGTAAGTTAAATAGAAAATGATTTTAAAAAACACCAGAGTACCGCTTTTAAATTTGACAAATAATAAATTACAAATTTAATTACAAAAAAATAGTGTGTGACACTGTTTATTATTATTGAAAAGTTTGGATTTTTATATATAAGTAATGTAGGGTCTGTTAAGTGTTTCGAAAATCAAATACCTAACATTAATTTCGTGATTTACTTGAAGATAAGGATAAAAAATATTTAGAAATCTATTATAAAACTAAAGTTATCATAGTGGGTATCAAATTATAGAGAAAATTGGTTCATTATTACAAATTATATACCTTGGATCAGAAAAAGAATATGATAAACTTTTTTTTAATATTGTTTAGCTAGTAATATTGGAAAGATCAAAATAAAAAACACTGAATTGAGACTTCAGTTTATATGGAAATATTATTTACCATATTCTCATATTAATTATTTATCTTTAGTTAATCAAGAGCTTTTATTAATTTTTTGTCATGTATCAATAAAAATAAAAATATTTATTGATAGGTTATCATAAGAGCTTTAAATCAATGTCGCTTACTGCGTTGTTCAATGTAGCTTATTTAATATATTCTAGTTTGTGTGTGAGGCTGATTTTTTAAGCACGAGCATCAAAATGATGTATGAGTTCTGTGGGAAATAATCAATCACTTGATCTTACCGCTCTTTGAAATCGTATCAATCCAAGAATCAAAATTATTTCAGGTGTGTATTTGATAAAGTGACGCCTGAATACCTGCGTTAAACTTTTTACAAAGACGTTTTATACTGTGAAACTTTTTCAGTTTTTTTACAGTCTAAAATTAAATATTTTAAAATAGTTATATTATTTATCGAGTAAAATATATTAGATTTAAATTTCTCATTCATTTTTCTCCATATTCTAGACTTATATGAAACACATGCTAATCTTATGAGGCCTACAGGACTCTATGTAATCCGAAAGTTACTTTGCATTATTCAAGAATATGCCACAATTGTTTAATTACGCCAAATCTATCAAAGACGTATATTACAGTTCACCATGACGTCAAATTCCCACCATGTATACGATGAAATGAACAGAATTTAAGCTTTCAGGGTGCATCCGCAGCATTAATACTTGCTAGTTCCATACCACATTTTTTGGCGATATAAAATTTTTATGTTCACTCAGTTCATAAAATGTTGTATTAAAATAAATTCGACTAATTATATATTACATCACGTATTAACGCAACTTATTTTATCTTAGTCCTAATTTTTAATACCAGATTTTTTTAGGTTTCTATATCTCATTTAAACCGTAAAAGTATGGATGTGTAATATATATTAAGATGTCAAAAAAATACACATATCATGTTTTGATATCTCTTCACAGATATATATTCAATATGTTATACGTTATGTGTAATTAAAATATTTTTACTGGTGGTTAACATTAATTGTTTAGTAGTTGATAGACTATTAAAAAAGATACTGTTAAATAAAATCAAGATTATTTTATGCAACCAATGTTGCATCACAATATAATTAATTGTTAATACATAAAATAATACAAATCTATTTATTAAATATATTGATAAACTAGTAAAATATAATATTTTATAGCTACTTATCCAAATTAAATGTGCCCTCCACCCACCCACCCCGTCCTTACACACCAGGTTTTTCTCAAACCTTTGCTGCAGCTCTGATATCGAGAAGCGATCTATTTTATTTGACGTGAATGTTTCAGGGGTGATCATAAATTACCCAAGACTTACGCACTCAAGTGTGCTGAAGTTTAACGAAATATAATGAAAAAATGGAGACAGATAATTTATATTAATGACGCCCGATTCGATGATGGAGGTTTCGCGTTCGAATTCAACAAGATTTATAAAATTCAAATTGTATGTATAATTAAACGCTTGCTAAGTTTTGCGACCAATCTTATAATGTGGATTATTAAAATATGGAACGGACGTGGTAATACATGGTATCAGTAAAAATTAGATTAAAATAATTAATTACGATACAATCAATAACTGCACAACTTCAAAAATATTTTTTTTTTGCAGTTTTTTCAAATTAAATAAAATATTTGAGTCTAATTGATTTTATTAGATACTTTTAAATTACTTGAAGTATGTGCCTTTTATTTTTTCACACTAATTCACCTTTAACATTTTGAAACGAGTTTGATTTCGATTTATTCTTCACGCATCATTTGACGACGGGAATAAATCAAAATCTATCTTCTCTTGTCTGATGTTTAGAATCTACACTTCCTGAACCGGCTGTAGAATTAAATAAATAATAAAAAATGAACAATTATTAGTAAGTAGACAGGTTTGTTTTGCGGTTTTCATGAATACTTATATAACTTTGTGTGACTAGCTAATTTGAATTCATTTCATGATCTGTAAAAACTGTAGGAAATAACTTGTTTTGTTCAAAGAATTAGATCAAAGTCCAGAAAGAGACTTGAAGATTAACCAAAAAATATTTACAAGGCCATGTCATGCTATATAGAAGAGGTGCGCTTGCATCAGGCGGCATCATATAAGGAGCGGCATATGAAGCAAAATCATTACAAATTCTCTAAGGAGCTGACATGTTTTTCAACTACGCGACCTACTATGTACGAAAGTAGAAATTACAAACGAAAATTCTGTACAAATGTACGAAAGTAGAAATCTCAAGATACGGCGGGGCAAGACCTAAAAAAACGAGAAACCAGAGGCACGAAAGGGGTGGCATTTTAAAGACTTGCATCATACTGAGAAAATCTACCATACGGCCCTGAATAGTATACTTTACATATTTCCCCTGTGTGATCCGTATGGAAATGAATCATAAATATAGTAGTGGCTATCAATTGCACGCTCATATTTTAATGTATATAATAGTGTTATCAACGGGAAAGTGAACTTTTATTATTGTAAAATAAATAATCATTACGCTAATTACCTAAATTGAGTTAATTTTTTGGGCGATTTGTAGATAATTTTCAAATATTTATAAAGTGGTGCAATCAGAAAGGTAGCTTAAGATAAGAGAATATTAAACTCTATGAATCTTTGCCACATAAATATTATAGTATCAAAAAAATATATAACATATATTATAGAACAAAACAAACAAATTTGTTTGCTGAAATTATTTGACCAAATAAATATATAAAGCAATACAAGAAACGAAAGAAGAAGAAGTTAATATAAAAGATACTTGTCGGTCTACGTATATTATTTTCTTTTACCACGTCCGCTACTAAAGTGGAGCAAATGGATCTACAGTGGATATTGATCTTCAGATCGTGAAAACATGTTTTGAAAGATTTATTTTGGAAGAATTGGTTGTCAGCTAATTGCCGGGTCTATCTTTTTTTAAAATTTAGCACCTGTGAGAATCTAGCCTGTAATTTCTAGCTCCGAAAGACTACGCCAATCTCCCGTCTGCGTTGTAAATTCGAACGAGTATTAGTAAATTTGTACGCAAGTATTTTATCAATATTTAAAGTTATTGAAAACACATTCTGGACTATTTATTGATGTGTTAAATATGAAATGAAGTCGCGGGCACGCTTCTATTCTGTACAAAGAAGTAGGCATCAAAGAGGGCTTGGTGGAATGGCATAAATCAATGCAACACAGCCAATGACTTTTGACCAACACTCTCGCATGTTATTTAATTTATTAGTATAAATATTTAAGCATCGAGATACCCATTGATTATTGTGAATGATTTGTTAGCCGTATTTTAGTCGATGACCTGTGCTTCAAGGTATATTTTCAGCTCCATAGAATAGTGGCTGTAATAATCATTATTAATGTTAGATCCAAATTGATGATATATAATCAGAAAAAGAAACAAATTCAATTATTAAATTTCACAAATAATTAAGAAAGTTTTTACACACATGTATTTCTAATGCTTTGTTATTATTATTATATTTCGAAAAATCACACTATCAACATGATACATACATAATTTTCCCCTCCACCACCCGCCACACCTCCACATCCGTTATTCGTGGTGTGAAAAACGTAAGGCGCTCTTCATAAGAGCCAGAAGTGTCCCAGGAGCAGCTTTCTAAAACCTTGGTTGGCGTGCACTAGAGTGTGCGTGATTTCTATTCCAACTAATTATACCCTGTTAACATCCAACTTTGTACAGAAGAGACCTTCTTATTTGCCGTAAGATTTTGATGCAGTAATAACAAATAATAACTCAACATAAAATGATCAATATAAGGTTTTGGAATTTGAAATAGTACATTACATTAAATATAATTATTAGCTTGAATACAAATATTTATTTTTCAGAAAGCTGTGAAATATTATGTAATAGAAAAACGGTGTAAAATTAATTGTTTTTATTGTTGCTTTAATAATTCTTTTCAAACTTACAGGATGCTATTCTAAAATAAATGTATTATTACTATGAACCTATAATATGCAGATTGAAAATAATCTATAATAATACGCCAGGCTAAAATTAAATATCCTAAAAGCGTATTGAAATATAGATAGTTAAACAGATTAAGAAGTTTCCTGCGGCTTAAAATGTCTGATGAAATAAGGTTTTATTATCTATAATACTATTTTTTCCATTATAAATATAATATATAAATAGACGTTTACCAATTAACAGTATATTATAAGCTATGCTTAATAAAAGTGTAATTTTAATTTTCAATTAGCTTTGAAATTTGTAGTAAATGTATATTTTCTTACATGATATTAAAAATATATTGATATATTTTAACTCCTTAAACCTAAGCTCCTCATACGTATTATATTAAATTGACTTAAACAACATTGTGCATATATTATACATAATTATTATGGCTGATTTCAGTTTCACTTAAGCGATACTTACAAAAAAACAATAATTAGGTTCCTATGCTTCCATTCTATGGATCAGCGGTTAGAATTTTGTTAATATACATACTATATTTAAGACGTTTTTCGTGTTTTACTTTATGTACTTAACTAATTACCGAAAAAATTAAAACTGAATCATTTATAGTAAATATTTTATAATGTTTCTACAGTATAGGGTGTTCAGTTTATATTTACTTGATAAAACTATGATTAATCTTTAGGTTTGTGTTACTAAGAAGTTTCCTTTCTTTTCAAATATTTCTCTAAAATATGGGCCAAGATAGTTTTTCATTGTAAAAATCTATGTTGTAATATGAATAAAGTTCAATTCTTTACAAACGTTTGTGATATTAGAGCGTAATATTATTTGATTAACAAGCTATCACCTTTTCAGGTCCGTTGAGAATTAGATACCTCATTCAAAATTGAATTGTTGGTATCTGCTTGTTAGGGAAGGTAAGAAACTCACGCAAACTGCAGACAAGTCGACTCCGATTCATTTAATAATATAGAGAATAAATTACTATTTCTCTATAAAGATGTCTTATCCTAAAATGATCCATATAGATGTCTGACCATTGATTCATGATATTATTCGACAGATTTTTCAACCTACAGTGCTCCATTTTCAATATTATTTACTATGTCCATATGATTTTAAGAAACTCAAAAGTTGTTAGAACTAAGCCGAAATCTTTGATTCTGAGTGGTGTATGCCAATCTCTCAGTGGCATAGCTACATATTTAGTGCTCTGGAGCAAATAAAGCTTTCTTGTTTTTGAGAAGAGTTGTGACGATTTTTTTTAATCTCATCTTCTTTTTTCAATTTTGTCCACTTATGATTCGTGTATCTAGAACAGTTTGCTCCAACTGCCCCACGGTAGCTACGCCAATGTCTCAAATATCGGCGAGCATATATGTACGTGTAAAATATATTACGACAATCCTCCACATTTGCATTATATTTAAAATATGTAGATCCATATCAACTGTGGAAAGGAAAAAAGCCGTTCCCCTAAATTTTTAAAATAGCTTTTTTCTATAACCAGAACGTACGAAACTTAATATACGTTCTACAAATCGGCGTCTAAATTAAGCTTTTAAGTTTGAAAAAAAGATGAATTATTAAATTAGCGACCAGGAAAAGGATCTTGCATTTCATTATTTTTAATGTTTTTTTTTAATAACATTAAATTAATATCATATTGAGTAAATAAAGCGCCAGTTTTAGTCTTCATGCACTTCAAGGTTGTGCTTATGTAATGTTTTAACTTTGACTCAAAATCATTAAATAAACCTTTTCACAGTCGATATGTTTCACTTGCGAAACGGACATAGTAAAAAAAAATATAATAAATTAGTCAAAGATCAGTGAACCGTATCTCCATTTTTTTTATATATATATTTTTTAAATTAATTAAATTAATATTTATTTAATACTTGTATTTCTATCCACGAATCACGTGTATCTGGTTTGGCTTGAATACTACTAAACAAAGCACCCGCCGAGGTTCGGAGGTCGGCTCTGCGACGAAGACTGATCGCCGCTCATTTGTTATCGAAAAATCGCCGAGATTACAATATTATTTTTATAGCGTGTATCAGAATCATTCTTTTTGTGTTACATTTTTTACGGCTTGAGTGATATACATAGCATGAAAAATATATCTATGAATGGTGATGTCTACCAGAGGAAAGCAACCTTTTTACATTTGAATAACACACATTATCTGACAGCATACTGTCTAATAAATACTTTATTTTATGTAAAAAACATATTTTACTCAAAGAATTTAGATGAACAATTTTTCTTTATGATATCGTCTCCGAAAGTGGAAAGAGGGTTTTTGCGGCGTGAAGATGTCCTCTGCGAAAATGGGGTGCATTGATCGGTTCCATGAGAACTGCACGCATGACAGATGCTCACATGACAAGTGCTCACATGACAAGTGCACACATAGACTACAGCACGCATGAAAAGTGTTCACATGACATCTGCGTACACATTGAAGTGCTCACATTAACACAGAAATTAATATTAAGACATTTTATACGTAATTTACGTAATTCTAGTATGCGTAGATTTTTATTTCAATGATACATAGTCATTTACTTGTCATACGCATTGATCTACACAATGTAGAGACGTGTTTTGGCAGATTCTTTCATGAGAATTGGTTGTCACCCAATTGATTAAGACATTGGGAAAACCTGTAGCACATTTTTAAATTAACAAAAATCTAAAAAATAATTTAAAAGCATAAAATGCTTACAATAATAATGATTCAGTTTTATGTGTATGTTATTCTTTTGAAATGTCTTTCACTAAATATGCAGTATGAAAAATATTAAGTTTAAGCTTAAGCCATGGTAACGTTACGCTTAATCCAAAGAAGTTTTGAAGACTGTATGACCTTGGTTAAAGTGCTCTTATTAAATATAGTCAGATAATGTGCATAGATATGTTAAGTAAAAGCTCTGTTTTGTGAAACGAAGAGAGATCTGTTAACTGGAGATTTTAGATTGCTATAAAGGAAAAACTAATGCATTTTTTAAATTCAAAATTGCAGTTATAATATGAGTAATAATTATAAATTAGTATTTTATCATGAGTAAAGATAGATGATTTATAGAACTCGATTTAAAAAATCAGTTGATCATAAAGTGTTAAATGTTAAAATTTGGAACAGAGGTGAATAGTTGATTCACAGACCAGACTTTGAAAAATACTCTAGATTAAATTATTTATAGATTCATTGAGGAAGAGGTAATGAATTTCAAAATAAAAAAAATACGACAAAAGCTCAAGCAAATTTCAAGTATATTAGAATTGCTTAGATAGTCAATTATTTATTTTTTGATTCAAAACTATTACATTTTAACTCATTTCCATCCCAAAAGTAATGCCCATATATTTTCAGTAAGGAAAGACCGATCTTGAAAATCTTTTTTTGGTACTGTTGGTTGAAAATTGATTACGTAACTCATTGGGCCTATTTAACGTCGCATCTTTATGCATTTAAGGGATTTAAATCCGTGATCTCCGTTGTTTAAGTGCACATATTTATCAAATTGGTCAACAACGTGACAATATTTCAATAAGTCAATATATAAGTTCATTGGATCGTTTTAATAACGTTTAAAAGTAATTATGTCCAAATTCGTTTTATAATGTGTGAAGATTGTTTTTAAATAAAAAGCAATGTCATATAAAGAACTGCTTAGGAAAACGAAGGTATTTATGTCAGTATTCTTAAATTTAATACAACACTGAGTACAAATACTCATTCGTATGCGTGAAGAATTTCAATATGTGTAACTTAACATGCATAATTTCTACATTATCCCAAATATTGCCCCATTCTGGCAACAGTCTCGACCAACTGCGTAGTTTTTCAAGCGTACTTTGATACACATAGTGGTTATGCGACGTTCACACGAGTTTTCGGATTAAACCAATATTTTCAGCAATCACAAATAAAACTTTACAGTTAGACTTGTTTCGATTAAATTGAACTTAATCCTATGACTAATTGACAGTTATATTGTATTAGTATCCTTTTTCTATTCAAATTATTACACATTTTGCTATAATAACTCATATGAAAAACCATGATTATCTTATTATAAAGGATATCTTTGCCATCAATATTAAATAGTCTATTATTATTTTAAGCCAAAACTTTTTTTTAATTCAATTTTTCAACATATTGTGAACATCACTTACTTTAAAAGATACTCACATATTTTATCGTATACAAGGTATTAGAACATATGAATAAAGTAAAAAATAAATTGTTAAATCTATTGCATTTTGATATACAATGTATAAAACAAATTTCAAGTAGATAGATGGAATTTCTCTTAGATGGAATATTATATTGACACCTGGAAAGAATAACCGAAGTAATCTACTATTATAAACAGAGTTTCTTGTAGAAAACAAATGGTGAAACTTATATCTCTTGAAGTTGTTCATTATATAAATGGATGCATATTCAAACGTCAAGTATAAATATTATATGCATACTTGAGTGGATTATGCTCCCAATTTTACAGTCACAATTGTAACAGATGATCATTCTTTCAAATAGCACTCATAATCGTGTGTTGTGTGAAACATGCGAGTTTGACTATGAAAAACCACTAGTTATATTTGTTTACAATCCGACCAATATTTCCTACCGTATGGACATTGCACTATAAACATAAACCACTGCTTCTTCATACAAATCACGAAGTCAATATCCGTGAAAAGCACACAGTTTCGCTCACAATGGATTAATTGAACTGGCGGCACAGGGAGACGGGAGGCCACGGGCCACACATCTTGTGAGATGTGACTCGCCACTACGCTTGGTGGTCCAAGCGATTCGACAAGACATTTAATCCGCAGACAATTATTAATGCGAATTAGCACTGACTCTTGATAATGAAGGCTTGATTTGAGGCCTTTCAATAATTAATGCCATTTATGATAAAGACGATTTATATCAGGTTATTCAAAACAATTATATGTATAATAAGCTTAGTGATGTAAGTTCGATGGAGTGCTCAGTGCTGATTAAAAGCTTATAATATAAACATAATTTTATTTAGAAGAGAGTTTCAAATAATTTCGAGTGAGTTGCATCTATTCTACATATTGTCGTTGTGGATTGAAAAGTCACTAACTAAAAGACTATCGTTTTTGAGATAATGGACGTTTTGTGTCTATGTGACAATAAAAGTCTTTCAATAATTCAATAATTTAAACTGAAATGAAACCGGTATTGCAA
>JAGVSQ010009284.1:0-13734 GCA_022683975.1 Rhyacophila evoluta | reverse complement strand
ACGTTAAGCGCATTTTGCGAATTTGCCAAAAGTAGCCCGCAGGTTGAGTGTTAAAAAATAATAATATATAACCTGCCAACTTGGCGAGCTGGTGAGAAAAGGGCCACAATCGTGGCTCTCACACGTTTTTCCAATTTATAACACCCGGTTGGATTTAAGCTAATCCTCACTTCAAGTACGTACTGTGTTTTCTTTTTTTTTGATAATAACATTTGACACGCTCAACGCCTAAGATACCGCTTCGAATTTTTCAACACCGCTTATTTCGACTGACTAATTTTCAGGAAAATTCAAAGAAAGAAATGCTAACCGTAATATATTATTTATTATACTATAACCACAGAAGTACACGATCATACAACTGACTATAGTTGTCGGTATGAATACAGCTCAACTAATTTTTTTTCATTCTAGGAGATAATTGAAATACACTCAATATTCCTTTTGCACGAGTTTGAAATATGCTTATCTGCTGACGTTTAGCTGTAAAAAATAAGTTTGCAAATTTCAACAGCGTCTAGCGGTTTATATCCGTCGACGAAATTTTGCGTAAAGCTGCCGGCACAATAGCAGAGCAACGGCGGCAAAACGACGGTAATAGAGATGCAAAATAGTTATAAATATGTGAGTGAGCAATTAAGCAAGTTCGGGAGGGCGAAAACACGTTGTCGTCACAATAACTTGCTCACTTATTTATAGCTATTTTGTATCTCTGTTTCCGTCGTTTTGCCGGTGTCGCTCTCCGTGGCATGTATCGTGCCCGCGGTTGAATACGTATAACCTTATCGACTGTGAAAAAGGAAAAGGACGTAACCTCCCATTTTTTTAAATGGTACTATTTCAATAACCGCAATATATGTAACTTAATACACGTTCTATAAAAAATATATACGCTGTAAATGCCCAATTAGTATTTAAATTTAAAATCTAACTATGAAAAAAGGATCGCCTGTGAAATTTGCGACGAGAAAATTGGACATAACTTATTGAATTAATATCAGACTGGGTAAATAAGACACCGGTTTCAATCTTTGTGCACTTCAAGGTTGTGTGTCAATATTTTTACGTTGGTCTAAAATCATTGTATACAAATTATATGGACGGTGAAAAAATATTATTAAATTATTCATATTTTGTGCTGGTGATTTTTGCTTAAATTAAAATTTGCCTATATTTATATTTTTTAAACTTTGCTTTATTGCAATCTGTATTTTGATTTGATAGTAATGTCTGTTAATGATTTTTTCTAAATTCGTTTTATCGTTATTAGTAAAAATTAATATTTTCTTTTAAATTAGTGACTAATTATGAATACCTGATAGTAAATATAACGAATAATAATGAAAAACTTCGACGGATAGGAATGGCTACACGGCGAACTGTATGTAATTATACATCTAAAATTCGATACTGAGACATTGTTGACGTCAGGACCTTAGCCGCCAGATAACTTGAAATAACACGGTCCAAGAATAAAAATACTGATTTTTTTACACTGATTTATTTTACCTCAACTAACACGGTTTAAAAATCTAAAAATCTCGCTTGATCAAAGTACAATATAATTATCCATTAAGGACCCAATTTCGACATACGACAGTGTACTTCTGGGGATGCGATATGTTACAATGTGAAGTGTGAACTTCGATAATGCATACATCACTAGTCTCTGCCAAATTATACCAGTTAAAGCACACAAGATAATAACATCTAGCCCAACCTAACCAATAAAAATAACATCGTGCAAATTTTATTTTAGCCATAAAAAAACCACTAAAAACATTGTATTCTGAAAAATACCTTTGTATATATATACAAACATTCGTATCCAGTGATTTTTATGATTCATTATAATATTTTCGGAATTGTAATATTCCATGGATCATGAAGCCTGAGGCTACAACGGCGACAGAGCGACAGCGGTAAAATTACGGAAACAGAAATGCACAATAGCTATAAATAAGTGAGCAAGTTATTGTAACGACAACGTGCTTTCGCGCTGCCAAACTTGCTTAATTGCTCACATATATATAGCTATTTGCATCTCTGTTTCCGTCGCTTTGCCACCGTTGCTCTGCTATCGTACACGCGACCTAACTCGAATTCAGAGACCAAAGTATTATATTATAGAAAGAAACATACATATAATACTAAATAATATAAGCTTCGTCCAAATTAAAAACTAGTTAACATATGCATTATCCGAATTTAACATTTTTACTGTAACACATACATATACTTACACATATTCACCGCAATCTAATCCATGTGATTAAGTTGCGGCGGGTATTTATAATACTTATTTATAAGCCGATAAACACTTTTCTTCTGCGGAAATGGGTAAAGGAAATTTATGATCGATAAATATACCCAATAAACGTCCACTAATTGTAGCAAAGACGTGTTGTATATTAACATTTATTTTTGCCTCGAAAAAAACACAATTTCTCTTTGAAAATACGTATTCACTAATACGTACTAATACACAATATTACAGTTCTAAATTCTCAATTGAAATATTCCATTTTGACAATTCATTAATTCGTACCTATTTTGGTATCAACGAGTTCCATACCGCGGACGATTTAACTCGCTAAACTTTGCATGTCCCGTCAGGCCGTGGACGAGTAAACTCGCCAATTCTTGTCGACGTTACAGGAATCGATCGAAAATGTGTTTGGACTTTTACTGTATACAACCGTATTTCTTAATCTATTGACGAGTTGATAACATTTTTTCCATGTGTCAAATATCTATACAGCTGTGTTTTAAAAATAATATTTATCAGTTTAAGATGGAAATGTTTACGGAAATTTTGAAAAATTTACAAATCCTCAAGATGCGTATTTCATTTTCATGACTGTTTTTATTTCAAAAATTGCTGGCCTACAGGTAGGCAGGTAGTAACCAAAACATCGCATTTAAGAACTTGTTTATTCTTTTAACGTTATACATATTAATATAACATTATTTTTCCTAACTAATTATAATATAAATAAATTTATATTACAGGAAACTTAATACAAACTTTGGTTTAACTTTTACTATGCCAGCCAAATTTTCCTGGGACATTTTTTCGATATATTTAAATAACCTATCTATATATCTCTCCGGTTAGCGTAGTTGGCAGGGTGCGCGCCAAGCGATCCGGGGAATGCGGGTTAGAATCCCCATCTGTTGTTGGGTTTTTTAAATCTAAAAATGCAGGACTGGATCCCCATTGGGTTGAGCAATTGTCTGACAAACGATTCTTGTGAAAAATAATCTGTCAAGACGTCTTCACACTACGGACATCCATATACTCCACTCGGAGTGGATATCTTCATACTGTGTAGATCCATATGCTTCACTTTGCGAGCGAACGTGGTTTTTTTAAAAAAATATATCTCAGTATAACAAGATGGTATTATTAATTCACTTCCGTTCTAAAGTGGACTTTGCACAAATTTGCACTTTAAGCTTTAATAAAATAGTTACATTTTCCCACGCTAGATGTCAGGCTTCTAAATTATTTTTAAAAAATACTTTCAATGCCCACCTTAAATGTACAGTAAACGTAAAAATTAGTATCGGTACGTTATTATGAGAGGCACTTTAATATCGTTCTTGTTTTTCTGTGATATCTCTTTCGCCTTCTTCTTATTATAGTCGACGTCCTCGTGATACTCAAGTGATCAACATAAAAACTCGAGCATTTCCTGGAATTAGCAATGAAATCGGAGTTCTTGAAATATTACTTGAAAGAGAATCGTAAAAATATCATGTAAACAAGTGTTATAAATCCGTACATTAAAGAATTAGTTTAAGATCCCATAAATTGTAAAGAAGGACAAATGTTATTTGAATTCTTCAGTCACTAAAAGACAAAACAATAACATTAACGTCAACACATTTCTTTGTGAAAGTATCTGTGCCATCCACTTCTCAGAGATAGGATAGATATTAATTAAATAGATTTAACCTTCGCCTTACTGTAATTAAAGCTGTGGTACTGGATCCTACTAAGTGTTCAGTTAAAAAAAAATATTTTAAATTAAATGTATGCAAAATCTGCTGAACCACTCATTGGAATATATATGAATAAAAATGTAACTGTTTGTTTGTTAAAAATCTTAAATCTCCAAAAGTTCTTGATTGATTGCTATAAAATTTTGACACGACGTTACATTTAAATACGCGCGTGTTTATATTTACTTATTATATAGATGTCACACATGTGACAGGTAAAAACGTTCTGTTTTTTAAAAACAGCGCCATTATTTTTAGCGAGACTGAGCCGCAGCGACATGTGGCCGGGTACAGATATTTTGTTATAAAAATCATTTTATCATGTTTAAAAACTCAAATAATATAAGAAAAGTTCTAGAAATGAAAAAAAATCTGCACTCCACTTTAGGGAGCGGAAGTAAACAACATGGAGTACATTTATAAACGGAGTTTATATCTACATATAAAATATAAAATAAATGGTGTTTGGTCCATAGAAAAATTGTTGGACAAATGCATTTTCATTGCAGAAAAAATAAAATGAATTACATACAGTCTAAAAATGTTATTATTATGTATTAATGAAACCGTGTTGTTTGCGTTATATGTTATATGGAGTTACAAACTGAGATTCGGACGCGCCTTAATGCCTTCTCGACGACGACAGCAGGTGACCAATCACAGTGAGACATCTGTCGCTTAGATTGGTCGTTGCCTCACTGTGATTGGTCACCTGCTGTCGTTGTCGTCGAGTCACTTTCTGTGTAGGGGCGGCATAATTATATATATCGTAACAGTGTTATACGAGGTCTACCTATACGCGTTGAAAAGTTTATCGATGTCTAATTCGGCTGTCGCATCACTTTTACATTATCAAACAATCGAAATATCTATCGAAAAAAATCATTGTTACGTACATTTATAATTAAACATCTTTTAAGACAAGCAATGAATCTCAATAGTGAGGATAAAAGACTGCAAACGATAATTTTAGAAATAACTTAACTTCAATATCGACCCTGTTTAGGCAAAAGGCATTAACATTAACATTAAAAAGGTTTGATTACTTTTTCCCAGATGAAAATTCGGTAGGTCCTTCCTTTTTGTAAATCTGAAGTTGAGTTTAAATAGTAATTTGGCATTTGATTCCTTTTGACAAAACGTGTCATTAATTGTGTGCATTGTGAATTTAAAAATTAAAACACTTCAAAACACGGAGGGTCAATGCCGTTTACCTAAACAGAGTCCACATTCTTTGTACAAACCGATACAATCTAATTTAAAATTCATTTCATGCTGAAGTTTGTTACAAATTGTTTTAGGAATTCCTGCGTAGGCTGATATATATGAAATATGAAATAACCCATATGACGATATATAAAATAACCCTTCAGAATAATTTAAAGGGACCGTCTCTATTCTTATTGCCCTGTTAAATTACATGTATGACCCGATATGTCCGCCACCAATACCGACTTGTTTACACTCATTATGCGCGCGAATATCGTGGCATAGCGAACGTGAGGCGTACTTCAAAGTGCCAGAAATTTTACGAGCATTTGAACAGTTTGGTCATCATGTGCTGTGCGTGATTTGTGTTCTAACTGTCTACAGCCTGTTAATATCGAGCTTTGTTGAGAATTAACCTTTTCACTAAAAGCAAGTTTTTACTTATTGTTTACTAAGACGCAATGGCCGACCGGTCTGACAAACGTTCTAACCGACATGAAAAGTTCTTAATTTCTTCTTTTCATATTTCTGACTAGACCCAAAGTTAGTGTACATCGGTAAAACTACAATTATTTCAACCGTAATTCTATAATAACTAGTAAATGCCAAATCAATAAAAAAAAAGAAACACGTGTAATATACATCTATATTTATTAATGTGTTTTAAGGCTTATATATGCTCTTCCGGTAGAGCAGTGCTTCCCAAACTGTAGGTCACGTTTTTCTACTTGCGGAATGCAATTCATTTAATTTTATTCGGAATTTCTCGTTTTTCTGACATCTATAATTTATTTTTCGGGGGCATAGCATGAACATTTTTGGATATCACTGGTCCAGAGGTCAGTGTACACGCTTCTATGCCGGATATTCTACCCAAGACACTTTCAATCCTATATTATTATGAATACAAAATAGATTATTATTATGAAAACATATTATGTTTATTATCGACGATAAAAAATGTATTATCAAGAGCATGTTGCTTGCATGATATACGAGGGTTTTAGTATCATAACTCATAATCTCCAATACCGTAACATACCGGATATTATGACTTATGATACTAAAGACCTCATAGGTGTATACACAAACGACGCGTTTAATATTATATTATATTTAAAAAAGACTCTTATCTAAAAGGCAATGATTCAACAGGAGTCAAGTTTATAACATAATTATTCAGTAGTTTTTATTTTATTACTAAAGATAAGATAAAACTGACAAAAATAAACAAACTGTATGGCAGCGATCCGTAACCATCCTAATCGTGAGCCGTGTGAAATTTCTTTGATATGAACTACGACATTTTTTAACTATTTAACGAATGTTGCAGAACTTACCTCGTAACCTGAAAATGTATTTGAGTACAAACTTATCATGTTACAATGATGTGTCAAAATCGAGTGACTAACATTGTATTGTTTAACACTGTCTATTTGAAATGTGGAATGAATTGTGTGTATTTGGTGTAAATATACATCCAAAAAACTTATTTTGACAGGTTGTTTTTTACTGGGACTGATTGTCACCTAATCATTCAACCAATTGGATGTGCAATCTTGACTATTTAAATTCTTTAAATGAATGCAGTTCAAGATCCACCTATCCTTCAAGTCAGCCAATTTTCGACGTCCAGGAAAGCCGCTGAGTAATAATAATGTGGCTACGGAATCAACATTGGAATTTTATTTAACCGTTTTTATATTGGGTGACATGTCGGCTCAGTTTGAAACGTATCTTGGTGAGTAAGTCTTTGGCTAAAATGTCTTGTTGTAGTATCCGAGAAATACGAACGCTGCTGATTCAACTAAACGATTAAATTTCACATAATACGTGACAGCAAAGACCTAAAAACGCTTGATAAATAACTGTTTCCGGCTTTACGACGAACTCTGACTTGATATCGATCGCCTATGTCGAGCTAATTTGACAATTCGCAACTATGACACTAATTCGATATTTTTCAAAACTACGTACTTTTATTAGATAAATATGGTACAACACGTACAACAGTAATAATTTAAACAGCTCTAAAGTAGTGACAATGATTGTTATGACTTGAATGATGCATTTCCTTATTAGAAACTTTAGGAATTCGAAAAGTAAACCAAGATGGCAGTCCACAGCAAACAAGGAGATGCAATTAGTTGTAAAGTAGGAACACACTTGTTCAAGTCCAGATGGAAAACTCAAATATAGTCAGATATTTCAACTGAGAAATTCCAGACGGAAGAAAGGAAGCAATATTTGAGTAACACGTGACAAAAACCTCATTTTTACGTAGACTAATGTTTTGAAAGTTGCCACGTCAAATAATATAAAATCCTTATACCAAATTGACAAAAAAAATGCGAAATTTCATATATCTCTGTAAATTTCAACAATAATTATTTTTAGTCGATATAAAAAATCGGGAATAACTTATGGCTACATAATATAATCCATTCATCCCAACGTTAAACCTGATTTTGATCAGTCAATGTCAGAGCTATAGAATTGAGAGAATATTTTATTTGACGGGCATTTACTGGGAATATAAAAATGAGTCATTAAGTTACAAAAAGGGCTTTGGATGACTGCTGATCAAGACTCCAGAATGCTTTTTGCAACTCGATAACTCAAGTGAAATATGGCTTTGGAGCATCAAGACGTTGATGGAAGTGATGAACATTTTTATTCAGTAGTAGATCGCTGTGAATAATTATTATAATGTTATTAAACAAATTTGCATCAATTCACCTTTAACCTGATGCATCTATCTGGTTTTGTGTACAATTATATTAATAAGTATGACTTCATAAAAAGCTACGTTGTCAACGACTGACGCACCAGCCATACAGACTGAATAGAGTCGAACTTTGGTATGCACGGCATGAGCCAACTGTCAGAGATAAGGAAAAAACGATCACCGCGTATGCTTATTTCGGATCTGCCCAGATATTTTTCGCGCTAAAATCTAAGCCATTCAGTTCACACACAAAAAATATAACATCACATAAATAAATGGCCACTTGACTGACCAATTATAATAAATCTTACAGCTTGTTCTTGCTGTTTGTCATCTCATAATTTATTTCTTTAATAGATACTATCACTATGAAATAAAATAAAGACCATTACTTGACTGAGAATTTTTCATGTCTAATTCCACTATACTGAAAGCTACTGACTTGGACAACAAGCATGCAGTTACCAATGCATGTTTTAAATTCAAATTGTGCAAAATCTGCCAGGTGAATTATTACAATTAGCTAATAAATCATTTTATTGCGTCAAATAACATAATATAAGTACAAAAACTTTTAAAATAACCCTGAAAGCAGATAGAGGACATTTTCAGCAGATATTATTCCAATACCGAGACATTGTGTAGAGCCGACAACATAACGCTGAAGGTACGATAGCAGAGCAATGGTAGAAAAGATGCAAAATATCTATACATAGGTGAGTGAGCAAGTGAGCAAGTTCGGCCGCACGACAACACGCTGTCATCACAACAACTTCCTTAGGGTGTTTTATTTCTTTTTATTTGGCTTACCGGCCGTGAACTCATATATGAGTTTTAATAGAACATTGGTCGGTGGCGGTAGACTCATATGTGAGCCTACATCATACGTTTATTTTCTTTGAGATATAACTGGATTACGATTTAGTTTAATTGTAAATGTTAACGAGAAATTTTCAATTTGTCTTTATTATTTTCTTTTCTTCAGACCATAGAATAGTTAACTCGACAATTCTTGTCGAAGTAATAGGAATCGATCAGAAATGTATTTCGAAAAATTTGTTGATTTGGTATTTTTTCACGAGTTCTCAAGATTCTATGCGTATTTCAATTTTCTCAGTGACTTTTTTTATTTCAAAAATATCTAGCCTACAGGTATCCGTCGAGTAAAATTTTGCTGACATAGAAAAGGTTAAAAGATTTTTGTTTTAAAACACTATTTTACACCATATTGCGAACGCTTTAAAATTTTAATTCACCATAATCTTGACTTTTTAAATACATAAATTCATAATTATATGAACCCAATAAAAGACACTCCATATTGCTAGAGTTATAGAGCTAAGCGGTTCAAAACTGAAACTGAAAAAATTTCACATCTGTTCTGTGCTGTATGACGAAAATCTAATAAAGAAATCACCCCGATCAAATCTGTCCAATTTGATCTAATCTCGCTAACGAAGTAAGAATTTGAAAGAAATTAAATAAAGCTCTTCTAAATATAGATGTACAGCATATTTTTGAAATATACCGAAAAAAATATATTAAAATTCAAGACGTATTACTTAATAGTTTCTTAAAATTAAAATTCAATGCTTAGTAATTGTCCTGTTATTTGAACCGGAGAAGCATACGGATTTTTTCGTTGTATCCATTTGGAGAATTTTTTATTGCATTAGTACGTTTTATTCGATAAGCATACAAGAAACAGAACTGGCTTCATACCAGTCATTTTAGAACTTCATTTGTTTTGTATATACTATAGAACATATCGACGGTGGAAAGGAAAAAAGACATGACCTAGTTTTATAGGAGATACAAAAAACGTTTATTTAATGATTTCGAGCCAACGTCAAAACATCACATAGGCACAACTTTGAAGTGCATGAAGACTAAAACTGGTGTTTTATTTACTCGATATGATATTAATTTAATAAGTTATTGAAAAAAATCCAGTAAAATTGATTAGTTGGAAGCTTTTTCTGGTCGCCAATTTCACAGGCCATGCTTTTTTCAAACTTCAAAGATAAATTTATTTACATTATAAAACATTGATTCTCCATTTCACCTTACATCCTTTTGATAGAACGTGTATAAAGTTCTATACATTCTGAATATCGAATAAAAGCTATTTTGAAAAAAAATTGAGGTATATCGAAAAGAAAAATATTACGTCCTTTTTCCTTTCCACAATCGATATATATATAAATCTGATATACATATTGAAAGAAGCAGAGCCGGCTCAACGTACCGGCAACACGATAGTTGCCCGTGGCGCCATCAAAGCTCTTCCAAAAAAAGAAAGAATGAAAATAATAAATGGAATATTGTTTCAGTCTGACGTTTTTCAAGACGAAAAAGGCAAGTTCATGTATATATTATAAATATATAAAGAGAGTCAATTTTAACGACACACGAAGATGCTCTGCAGTGTGAGTTCGTGCGGAGTGTATAATATTATTGTAATTTGCATTACTTTATGACACGTTTTCAGACAGTAAACTCGTTTCTATATTTTTACTTTTTTCCTTGTGACTTTTTATTTTATGATTATACTTAGCCAGAAACCATAAAGTCGGCCTGGAAAGAAGTGCTCATGTCAAATACATCGATTATCAAGTCTAGATTATTATCAACAATACACATAATGAATATTTGTTTTTATTATAATATATAAATAAGGACAAAATGATATAGGCACTTTAGTATTGGATCACGGATATAATATATATCTTACAAGTAAAAATTTGTCGAGGAACATAAACACTCTTGTAGTTTAACCACTTGACTGCGGCACAAAAACTCGAAACCGTGCTTGCCGCGTATTGGGCGTGTCATGCTCCAACCCAGCTCCTAACGACCGCAGTGAGCCGGTTAAAAAACTAGTTTTTCATGGAACGCTTTTGTAATTAAGTAAAATTTTCGTAATTGACAAAATTGATTAGAGGCAGATTAGAGATATATTTTTTTTTAAATTTCTATATCCACTTTTATAATTGGTAATTTATCTGTGTCTAAGAACCATCCATCTATTTTTGTCTTTATATATACACTAATAGTTACATTGTGTAGTTAAGCACAGAAATCTGTAATAAATGTAAATTGAATATCGATAATTGTCACTCACCATATGATGTGCAGAGTGAAGAGTACCGCTCCAGGAACCACCAAGTCATCAGATCCCACCGCCCACCGTCTCCTAAAGACCACCAGGCCCGGCATGGCCCGCCCTCGCAGTCACCGCCACCTACATCTGGTCGCCGATACACCACCTTCGGCTTCTCTCTGAAGATGGTAAGGAACCGTCAGCACAGAGAGCAGTCACCGAAGGCACTCATTTAATCGAACAATTGTAACACTTATTTCCTCTCAATACAGTTCAGCACTTCATTTATCGATATAATCACTTTTCGTCGTATATTTATTGCTCTTGGAAATACTTCATGGTTTGTAAATACTTATCGGTTGTTTATTTTTTAAAACAAACTTTATATCGGACGGCTTATAATACTTTTGTTTGAAATAAAAGAAAAGACATAAGCCAAACTTTTTGCAGCACTTTCAACAGACAACAATGTATTATTCTAACTGGATAAACAAACAGCAAACACAACATTAATAGTCGAAATTTAATAAGAATACAAAGAAATAAAATCATTTAAAGATGTGACATACCGAATTATATAGTACGCATATGTTTATACATTATTTACGAGAATCAATGGTTAAACAACATCTAACCTACACGATAACAAACCCGAAACTATCGAATCAGATATAAATCAAACTAACCACTTTAATATTACAATATAGCTGTGAATTCACTCGCCGTTGTATGATACTTTAGTAGCAGTTTGGAAATTCGGAAGGAAAATAATAATAGTGTACTACAGTGTTTCTAAAGCTAGGTCTATGTGCCCCCCATGGAGGGCACATGTCCCTTCAAGTGAGGCACAAATTAATTTTTGGGGAGACATAACAAACACTACGGAAGGCACAGACGGAATATAATTTAGACCAAAAATACGTTACACGAGCTATAAAAACGAAATACCATACTTTTGTCAAGAAAGCATTACGTAATCTAAAAAACAAAGCAACAAACGAGAAGTTGAGTTACTTACGGGAAATGTATTATATTTTTTTTCTCGTTCGAATATCTGAACGAGGGAGTCACAGTTTTTTTTTTATTCAATAGGGGTCACAGGCCACAAAAGATTGAAAAACACTTATAAAATACATTGACATTGAACACGCCTGATTTAAGAACAGGTGTAAGGATGGGGCGGGTGGATGGTAAGCACATTAGGTAGTGCTTTTAATTTATTTCTCCAATATACTGATTACCAGGTTATACTTTATCTATTCGTCATCAGAACCCCTGAAATTTCTATGACGTCATTTTAAAATAAAGAATAATTATTTCGTATTAAATATAGAACCACCATATACGTGTGTGTATCGGATGACATTGATATGTGTCTAATGGTAGCGTCTTAGATAAATGATGCCATTACATCTCAGAGTCCAAGAGAGGAAGCACTCAATCCGGTTACATCAGCCAGTAAAGAATATCCCCCTCGATATGCCGTCTATTTTATTTTACAATTTCTCGCCCTTATTTCATATTATTCGAATATTAATGCATAATAAAATATTCTTTATAGCCAATTGTGTAAATTAATATGGCAGATTTTGCGTAATTTTAATTGAAAACACATACTTCTTACTGGAAAATCGGAAGCCATTACCGTAGCTGAAGGATCAGTAAGGCGATTATTAAGGTAACCTTGAATACCATACCATAACTGAAAGTAAAATAACAAATGAATTTAGATAGCGAAGAAGAAGACACGACAAGCCCAAAATCAAATGTATCAGTGTTATGATCATGGGATCACAAGTCGAGAAATGTAGTGTGATTTTTACTCAATAATTCTAAATATCTAATAATCTTTGGAAAGGTAATTATAATCGAAAGCATATTAAACGTATCGATGTAATAAATTATAAATTTGTCTCCTCGTTAGCATAGTTGGTAGCGTGCGCGCCTAGCGATCCGGGGAATGCGGGTTTGATTCTCCATCTGTCGGATTTAAAAAAATCTAAAATGGCAGGACTAGATGCCCATTCGGTTGAGTAATTATCTGACAAACAATTATCGCGAAAAATAATCTGTCATGACGTCTTCACATCGCGGAGATCCATACATTCCTCTTTAGGAATGGATATCTTCACACTGTGTAGATCCATATGCTCCAAAGTTGAAAGCGAATATGGTACATATATAAGTAATTATAAATAAATATACGACTATATTTAATTTACAAAATTCGAACAGTTTTTATCACTTGCGGTTAAATGTTTCTTGCATTATGCACAGCTTAAACCTTTTGACTTTGAAAAACCGCAAACACGAATATAAATATCAAACTGTGGTCACAAATGGAGATATAATAAATATTTGAGCCACATTTTAAAACACATCGGACTCGGTACCAATATGCAATGAAGAATTTGGTGAAGTTTTCGTAGGAAAGTCATGTTTGTTGACATGCGTTACCAAGACAATAAACATTTGAAAATAGCTTGGAATTTAAATCTGTTTCCAAATGCATTTTGACAGCTTACAGCAACTGTATGCACCACACTATTTGCAATAATCTACATATAAATATTCGCTCGTGTTGCCTAAATTACGCGAAAAACTCAAAAAACATTTAGTAAAAAATAATAACAGACCAGCATTTTATTGCAATAATTCTATCGGGAAATTATTGATTAATAATAAA
>JAGVSQ010009283.1:0-13735 GCA_022683975.1 Rhyacophila evoluta | reverse complement strand
TCGCTAACAGTGATCTCACATATGGAAGTTTACCAGTTTTAAATAATTCAGGATGCCTATTTGGTTGAGCAATTGTCTGACTAACAATTTCGTGAAAAATAATCTGTCAAGACGTCTTCACATTACGGAAGTCCGTATACTTCACTTTCGGAGTGGATATCTTCACGCTGGGTAGATCCATATGCTCCACTTTAGTAGCAAATATGGTATAAGACAAGTTACTGCATAAAGACAAACGGATGTAACACAGACAAAAAAATGAAAGGTATACTTCCACGGTGAGTTTATTCTAGTATGCCAAAATTTAAAGCAAAGGATTTTGGATGCTTATTTTTTTTGTGAATGAATCACATCGAATGTAGAAAGAAAAATGATGTAACCCACATTGAACAAGTTTTACAGGAGCCACAATAAATGTTTATTTAACGATTTTGAGCCAATGTCAGAATATTACATAGGCACAACTTTAAAGTGCATGATTTCACAGACCATCACTTTTTTAAATTTAAGAACTAAATTTAGACACTAATTTGGCATTTTCAGCTTATATTATTTTGATAGATCGTGTATTAAGTTGTATACATTTTGGTTATAAATAGAATAAAAGTTATTTTTAAATTTTGAGGGTTACAGCCATCCAACTTGGTTGCCACAAGGGCGAATTTCATTTCTTTTAAAAAGATGCGGCATAAAACAGCGAGCGTGATGATCTCTTTACATAAATTCCTTTACCAAATAAGTCCTTTTTTATCATTATAATTTTTTTAAATTCGGTACACTTGAGTGCGTGTAAACCTAAGTCTTGGATAATTTATATTTACTCCAAGTAATTCACGTCGCATCTCGATATTAGAGCTCAGGGATACGCCTGACGAAGAACAGGTGTAAAGACGGGGCGGGTGTATAGAGGGCACATTGAAGCGATTATAATAGGTTTTTTGGTACTTGTCCCACTGCCCATTTAGCTACGTTGATGGCTTCTGAGTGTCCAGTATGAAAATGTATGTTTTAAATTAAAATTAATTCTAAAATGTGCTGAATAAATATTATAATTAGATATAAAAATCATGTATTAAAATTAAAATAATGTAAAATAAGCAATGTTAAAAATAAAAGAAAAACAAAAGAGACGACATATCCAGGCAGATACTCTTTACTGACTGATAAACTATGTGTAGCCACTTTGAATACTCTCTTTCTTCCTTCTGAGTAGTGACGACATCCAATGAGTGATGGATGCTGCCGTTACATACATATCAACGTCATCTGATATACACACGTGCATGTTGGTCCTGGGTTAAATACGAACTACACATTTATTTCTGTTGATGGTGAGCGTATTAGATAGTTAAAATGAAGAATGTGAAAAGTTGCGTTGCTACTGTCACCTGTTTGGGAGAAATTATTGAGATTAATATACACACACGTGTATTTTCTGTTTTATAATATAAATAATAAAAATCGTAGCTTAAAAATCTGTATTTAGAAAATTATGTTTCTTACTCCTGACTCTGCAAAAAACACTCATCGATTCTGTAAAGGGTTTTAAGCGCTCTATCTGTAATGCTTCATGGATCAGTACTAAAACTGCAAGATTGCCTCACGAGCCGCAAGGAAAATTGCGTGCAAATTATGCGGGCTCCAAATTACAGCTATTTATACTTAAATAATATATCGATTTCGTTCAGTTTATGGCCCATAATATATATTAATATCCGGATCTGTATTTATTGGAAGAGATAAATTAAAATCATCTTGCTTATTCCTTCTTCGGGTGCGAAACATAGATCAGTTGGAAATCTTCCATTATGTACATTTACAGTACATATGATTAATTATAGGCTGCCGTCGACTTTCTCATATAATTGGTTCCTGAAATAGGCGCTCATGCTAACCTGCACGATACCGGGAAGACTTACTCAACTTGATTTAAGCAAAAAAAGTGTAGTGTTATTTTGAAGCCGTGTAAAAAAAGAAATATTTAAAATATGAAGTACGAAACGTTCCAAGTCTGGCAGATAACCGCTGGAGTACACAATAACGTAATACTACGGTTTCTGCAGGCCAAGTGTTAAAAAATGCTAATTAATTTGAACATTTTTCTGAATTAAATTTTACAATTTGACCTTACACTTTTCTCGTGATACCTAGAAAATAAAATGTTGGGGTGATAACAAAACGTATAAAATTGTAAAGAAAATAATAAACAGTAAGAATTTTGGAATAGAATGTGACATCGAAAGAAATTCGCAAGTCTGAAGCGTAGACGATGTCACTTAAAATGATTAATACAAAGAAAGAGATTTTTCATTTTATTATAAATATCTAAGCAAATAAAGACTTTCGGCAGAAAAATATTCAGTTGTTGTAAGAAATGAAGTCTGTTTTATCATTATTTGAGACATTTTTGAAAGAAAACGTCTGGGTTGAAAATAAAATTAGTCATATTAGAACAAAAATTTCAAGTTATTTAGTCGTGAAATATGAGTGAAAAATTACGGGCGTTTTGTGACAGTTACTCAGGAAAGCACTCCAGAGGGTGATTAGTGTTCGTTTTAATTCCAGGGAGGACTTATCCTCCGGAGGGTGGATATATTTTTTAGCAAACTGTTGCATAAATGTTGCGAGAGGGATGAATTTTTAAATGGCGTCGTCAGGGGATGCTGGAAATTTCAATAATGTCAGATTATTCGTCCGTCTTTTTGGTTGCGGATTCCTTCGTGTTGAAGAATTTTTGAAATATTATAAACAATCTTGAGCTTTATTTTTAAGCTTATTTTTTTGTGCTTTTATACTCAAGTCGTTTTTACAAAATTTATATCGTCTTACATTGTAATTAATATTTGTGTTATTATAATTCGTTTATGAACTAGAAAGTGCCCACCGTCCACCCGCTCCGTCCTTACACCTGGTCTTAATCAGGCGTATATTGGAGTTCTGATATCGAGGAGCAAGCTACTTTATTCGACGGGATTGTCTCGGGGGTAAATATAAATTACCCAAAACTAAGGTTGATGCGTACCCAAGTGTGCTGAAGTTAAAATAAATATTATGATAAAAAAAGCAAATTGAAAAAATGGAGACTCACTTGGTCAATCAATTGAAATGAAGAGATCACCACGCTCGCCGTATGACGCCGCATTTTTTTAAAAGCTATGAAATTTACCCTTGTTGTAATCAAGTCGGTGGCCCGATGGGTTCAACATCTTTTTTTGCATTCTCTATGTCAGCAACTTTTTGTTGTAAAAGGGCCAAATATTTTAAATGGGGATTAGTGCGGGCCGTACTTAAGCCATATATCATTACAGTACAGGTCATATATGTCATTAAAGTATGGACCTCGTGGGCCACATGCATTTAATTATTTATTTTATACATGTTGTAACATTACAAATTATAAGTTCAAAACATTAAAAACACAATATAAATATGATTAAAATAAAAGAAACAATTAAAAAATATATATAGAAAGAAGAAGAAAGTATCTGCCAAGACCCTGTTCTAATAATTTATATAAAAGCATCCATTTAAACTCAATCTCACATAGGTGGAAGATATCAATATCCGAGGCGATCTCGTTAAACATCACCATTGCTCTTCGCATTGAGATAACTACTGGTAGGATAATGGAATGGAAAGGAATGAAAAACAGCTGATATTAACGATTTTTAGGTAAAAATCGGGGACGTACAGACTAATATTAGCCAGAGCCGCAGAGTTATCAATTAGATCAGGCATAAGTAAAAAAAAATGCGTCGCCAAATACATACTCCTCTTCAGTTTTAAGCTACAATAAGAACCGTTGGTCTAGACGACATGTGATTAATTAACCAAATAAACATAAATAATATTATAATCGTTTTAATAATGAAGTGGGATCCAGCATTTGTTACCAATTTAATATTATCTAGTGTATTTGATTTCGGTAACTAAATGCTTAAATATCCTGAAAAGTGAATTGGTTTACATTAATTATATTTGTAATAGCAAGCTTATACCTTAGTTTGTTCGTCGCACCGTATAATTATCATGTATGGTAAGTATTAACCCTTTAGCAGTTGTGTAGATATAGTGATATTTTAGGACATGTTCTTTGCCGCTCTTATCTATTGAGAGCTCTTATTAATATTCATTTATATTAGGCAAACAAAACAACCTTAGTCTATCGAGAAACTTGATAGCTGGAAAATCAGTTTTCCTTTGGCTGACAGTGTATCGATTTCCACAAATTATTTTCAATGAAAATTTTGTTCATCGTTTTAAAATTAAGTGAAGTTTAACTAAAATTAACATATTGAAAATACCTGTTGAAAAATGAATTAATTTTGATTAAATGAAGCTCCCGGATACGCCCTAATTAAACTGGGCTTAAAGATTGAGTGTATGCAATGTGGATGCAGTTTTTAGTATAACTCTAAATATGAATTAAGTTAGTTTTATGATGGGGTAAAATCTCCCCGGTTAGCGTAGTTGGTAGCGCGTGCGCCTAGCGATCCGGAGAATGTGGGTTCGATTCCCCGTCTAGTCAAATTTTTAAAAACCTTAAAATGCAGGACTGGATACCCATCGGGTTGAGCAATTGCCTGACAAACGATTCTCGTGAAAAATAATCTGTCAAATCGTCTTGGCATTGAGAAGATCCATATGCTCCACTTTGGGAGAAAACATGGTATGAATTTTTTTTAAGT
This sequence comes from Rhyacophila evoluta, assembly GCA_022683975.1. Lineage (NCBI taxonomy): Eukaryota > Metazoa > Arthropoda > Insecta > Trichoptera > Rhyacophilidae > Rhyacophila > Rhyacophila evoluta. The sequence continues at coordinate 9,047 of JAGVSQ010009283.1, read as the reverse complement.
GCTTATATATCGTCGTATTACTGGTAAAAGACGTTACAGTAAAAAAGTGAGTTTTGAAATAATCGAGTTTTATTGGTTGAGTCTCTCTGTTAAATAGATTTTACGACCAGTTCTTAGGGTGTAATGATTATACTTTAAGAAACTGTCGTAAAATCTATTTAACAGAGAGACTCAACCACCAAAACTCGATTACTCCAAAACTCACTTTTTTACTTTAACGTCTTTTGCCAGTAATACGATGATATATATAATATATATTTAATCTCCCCGGTAGCGTAGTTGGTGGTGTGCGTGCCTATCAATCCGGGGAATGCAGGCTCGATTCCCCACCAGCTGGATCTTAAAATGCAGGACTGGATGCCCATCAGGTTGAGCAGTTATCTCACAAATAATTCTCCTAAAAAGTAATCTGTCAAGACGTCTTCACATTTCGAAGATCCATATACTACACTTTCGGAGTGGATATCTTTGCTCTGCGTGCATCCATATTATCTAATTTAGGAGCAAACATGATTAAAAACATATATTTTTTTATATTTATAACGTGTTATTTAAAGGAAAGAGTTTTACATTTTTTTTTCTTGTTTTCTCAAAGCATTAGTATATTAATTGAAATTAATTGTCCGGTAACGGTAATCAGACAATTGCATGCAAGACAACTAAGCATTGGAAAAGTGCTCACAAGACAAGTGCTCATATGACAAGTGCATACATAAAAAACTACGCACACGACAAGTGCTAACAAGATATCTGCCCACACAATGAGTTGCTCACACAAACACAGAAATATTAAGAGATTCATATTTATAGTAATTTACTGACAAATGAAAAGCTTTGGGATATTTTGTGATTTTAATTTTAGTCTTTATGCAGGACAGTCAGATTTGTAATTTGCCAAAGTCTATTAAATAAATACGAAAAGTAAAAGATTATTTGTGATATCAGTTTCTTTGCGTTTTAAATAATATATACATCAAGCCGATTACTAGAGACCCATCCGATTTAAGCTGATTTTTTCTAGGAAGACCACGTGTATACTGCGTAGTTAATCTTGTCAAAAACGAGAATTATAAAAACTCAACTTATGTGTATAAGTGCATAAACTATGATAACGTAAATCAAGTATAAAATGTCTAAAATTTCAGTGTTAGTTTGAGCACTTCAATGCGTGGACACATGTCTTGTGAGCATTTGTCTGGTGCGCAGATATCTCGCGAGCAGTTTTCATTGAACTATTCTTCACCCTCAGAGTTTGCCTAGAACTATTTGAAACTTCATTTGACAAATCTTGCTTTCTTCTCCACCACCCGCCACGTGTCAACAACCGTATCGAACGTATACTGTGGCGTAACGAGCGTAAGGCGCTCCTCATAAGTGGCAGAATTATCCGAGTAGCAGCTTCACAAGACAAGAGTGTTCGTGATTCATATTCTAAATAATTATACCATGTTAATATCTAGCCTTGTCGAGAAGAGACCTTCTCGTTCGCCGTAAGATTTCGCAAATTATTTAAAAGCTACAAAATTATCTTTCGTAGAAACGAAGTTGTAATGGCTGACCGGTCCGACAAATGGTCGAAGCTCTTCCCTTTCAACCGACATATGGGGACACTCCCAGAGGATATGATTGCCATCCTGCATTTTGCCACATAAGCAAATAAGAGATTCTATAAGACCAAGCTTGGAAGCAAAACCACTGTGACAATAAACATGACTGTATGTAAGTAAAAAATTATAAATAAGTCATAATTTCCAGTGTCTAAATATTTTACTGAGGTAAACCACAGAATTACGGAAATGGAATGTGATTGATTATGATTCACAGTTATACAATGTGTTTTTATTACAGATAACGTAGGAGGGAGTCCGAAATGCCTTAATCCCAACCGGAAATATGACTTTGATAACGAAAAAAATATATTATTGTTTGAAAAATACGAAATAATACTCACGTGCATGTATTTTTTAAATCATTTTAGTGATTAATACAACATAATTTATAAATTATTGTCATACCAAATTATATCATGTGACGCCGGTGAAAAAAATCCCAGTATATCATCGCTTTAAGATTGTTTTGTCGAATAGACCAACCGTCATATATTCAGAAATTTTCGGCATCATACAGCGAGCGTGATGACCTCTTCACATAATCTCCTGACCAAATCTTCTTCCAAAAAGTCTTCATTTCTAATTCTATTTATTTTTAACTTCAGCACACTTGAGTGCGTGCCAACTTTGGGATATATTTACTTTTGGGACATTCCCATAGAATAAAGTAGATAACTCCGGGAAACGCATAATTTGGACCAGGTGTAAGGACGGAGTGGGTGTATAGAGGAAACTATTATAATGGGCCTTAAAAAAATATTTGATACTCGTTTCACCGTGCCTTTAGCTACGGTGATGGCTTTCGAGTGTTCAGTAAAAAATATGTTTTAAATTAAATTAATGTAAAATCTGCTATATCAATATTGTAATTAACTATAAAATTCATTTTATTTTACATTAAAATTCAAATAATGTAAAATAAGCAATGCAGGAAATTCAAAAATAAAAGAGAAACAAAAGAGACGACATATCTTGGCAGATAATCTTCACTTACTACCAACCATGCTTAGCCGCTTTGAATACTCTCTTTCTTCCGCTCTGTTTCATTACGACATCATTCAAATGAGTGATGGATGCTGCCGTTATACACATACGTACACATCAGTCATAGATTTAAAACGAAATATTTTTTCTGTTGATTTAGATCAATGTTTTTATTTCGTAATGGCATCATTAATTATCATAGAGGTTTTTTATGAGGAAAATATAATGTATGAATCGGTATATTTAGAGAAATCATAAACAAAATAAGTATTGGTTACTTACTGCCCGCTGCAGGGTTTATATACAATTAGTATTTTTCGCCAAAAAAAGGTTATGAATAACTGAAAAATTTATCAAATGAAGTAGTAATCGGATAATTATTCAAGTATACTGAGTTGTTTAATTATATTGATTGTATTTTCGGTGAAAGCTCTTATAAAAGCTCGCAATATGAATGATAATAAATCATTTAGTAAATAAACAATCAAACTGTTAACAATTAGACTTTCGAAATCGTTTCCAATAATAATAAATGCCGTGGAAGCTTCAGGAAGCGAAAGCTCCCGTTTGAAATATAATGCAATTAACTGAAAAATTTAATTTTTGTAAAGTTCATTACGCTCGCTAATTGTTTGCTCTCCGAGGGTCCCACGCGTTCGTTACGTCAGGATTCGAGGCAGTCGAACCGGGACGGTAGCCTAACGAAGATGGATTGGTGCCTATGGTCAGTGTTCGAATTGGAAATGCTGAGAATTCAAGTATAAATGAACGATTAATTAAAAAGTGCGAAAACGATTTGTTTAATTTGTATTGCAATTTTGAAATATCAGTGATAAGTTATTTGTATATTGAATCTACCGATTCCTTAATAGTATCAAATATTAACATGATATATTAATGTGAAGACTTCTTGACGGATTGTTTGTCAAACAATTGTTCAACTTAATATACATTCGTTCCAGCATTTTTGGATTTTTTTAAATTCTGGCGGATGGGGGATCGAATCTGCATTTCCCAGATTATTAAGCGCGCACGCTACCAACTACGCTACCGATTAAAATATTAATCATGTAAACTCTCAAAAATAAATTATTGTTTTTTAATTGTGTACATTATTCAAGTACCAACAACTATAATTAGATGTATTTAAACAGAAGACACCTAAGACACATTCTTATCTAACTGAGCAAAACGCAATTGAAAATTTAAAGAAATAAATTAACATTTAGTATTAATTTTATGTTATTAAGACTGTCATATGAAATTTAAATACTCAAATGGCATAGACTACGTCTTAACTGATTATTCAATTATTGAAAACTGTTCTACTTCAAAAGTTATTGAATGTTTTGTGGGTGGTATTTAAAATTTTGTTCGTTTTGTGTTTGGATTTTTACTTATATCAAATGAGTCTTTGACTATACAACCTTGGAATTGGTTATGTCGAGTGTATTTTTATTTATTAATAAATAAAACAAAATTTCGATGTCATATATTATAGCAATATATCCGTTTATTTACTGAAAAATATATGAAAGTGGCATTATGATTATAAATATAATTTAGAATAGGTTTGGTCAAATGTTTATATGTGCTTAAGTAACCTTATATTTACACTTCAAAGCCGAAAAATTCCAACCACATGGACGTTTTTCAAATATTATTTTTTGCAAATTATTAGTATGCGGGTAAGAAAAAATAATGATTACTTCTTCTGGATGTATATTTCTTATTATGTGTCTTTATCATATTAAAGTACTGATGTTTTGAAAGCATTTTATACAATAAAATGAAGAAAATCAATTTGTGGCTTGGACGTCTTTTACTTAACTACATCAAATTATAAGAGAATTTTAAAAATACAATTTAAAAATGTAAATCCATTAAAAAACAACTCGAATCTAAGTTTTTAAAATGATTTCTTTAGATTATTATAAAAGAAAACATTTTTCACACGTAAGCAAATGATGAATCATTTTTATAGCTGCACTTCTGTTTCAAAATGATTACATCCATTTTAAAATTTCACTGAATACAGACCCATTAACCACAAAGTCTCAATATTTACTGCCGATTACATCACCTTAAATGACACAATAGACTTTGCTCTTTTAAAATTTCAAAATTTTTACTAACTCTTTGAGTTTTTTGCAAAGTTTTTACAGCACAAAATGCAGTGTTAAATAAAGTCTTATATTCTGAACATAAAAAGAAATACAATGATTTAATTCAATTTCGTAATGTTGGTCATGTAGAATTTTTCTGATCCCAGCTGTCTCTGGAAATAGTGGAAATGAAGAAGATTTCAAAAGCGTATCGTAAAAACAAAATTTCAGTACGAATGATAAATCGTCGTTAGGAGAATTAGCTCTGTTTTAGTCGATGGAAGAAATAAAAAAAATACTCAAGATTGATTGCTTAGAAGAAAAAAAGGAATAAGGTGCAATCAGAAAACTTTGAACAATCGAAAAACTTAACCGTCTCAAGGAGGATAAACTTTTTTTGTGTTCCTGGACTGAAAAAAATACGTGTCACTATTTTTGATCCTTTTTTTATCAGTCAATATAAATCGAGACTGTGAAAGCGTGTGTTTGATTAATCGAAAAAGAAAATTGTATTTATTATTAAATTTGTCAATAGTTTTATACAGTGGTAAGAAATTAGCCAAAGGATTTCATAGTTAGATGGCGTCTGTGATGATGTTAAGTGGATTGGTATCAGGCATCAGTGCCAAGCTGTGGATAATAGGCGCTCTTGTGCAAAAAGTTTTTTTGCCATGTTGGATTTGAAAATCTTGCTACGTAGGACAATTTTTCATTTCAAATAAATGTCCTGAAATTTCTTATATTGACGAAAAGCTTCTCAAAGCTGTCGACGTTTGCTATACAAAACTATGATGTAACAGATAGTTTATTTCAGAATGTTGAAACTTTAAGAAGCTTCCACTCAATTTTGACATAAGAATTTAGTTATATTTATTATTTTTCCTCTTCTTGTATCATTTTTGCTTCCAAAGTGATGCATATGGATCTGCACCGTGTGAAGATATCCATTCCGAAAGTAAAGTATATGAATCTCCGCAATGCGAAAATTGTTTGTCAGACAATTGCTCAACCCAATCGGCATCCAGTCATGCATTTTTGGTTTTTTTTTAATCCGACAGATGGGAAATTAAGCCCGCATTCCTCGGATTGCTAAGCGCACACGTTACCTACTACGCTACCGGGGAGAGAATTCTCAAGTATTTAATTAATTAAATTAATTGTATTTTTTTTTCTTTTGGAATTGAAATAAATACAACACCGAATGACAATGAAATTTGAATTACAATTACATGTGTTTTATTTTCTATCGTTTTATAAGTATTTTATTAAAGTTTCTTGTCGTTTTATGGCACGCTTGTTTTAATACTGGCGAAATAATTTCAATTTTCTCATAAAAAAGCGCCCATTATATTTAAGTGCGGTGCATAACCTGCACATCGATACGTCTTGATCCTATTTCCTGATAACCAATTCTCGTAAATAACAATTCTTCATAATACATATCTATACTGTGAAGTGCTGTGTACTACACGTTTTAGATAAATATGGCATGTTTAATGCTTGAATTCCGTAACTTTAGAAAAGCAATTTTTGTCCCACTTCCAGCACTGGTTATATAGTTCAATGTTTCGTAATATTGTCAAGCAATTTGCTAAAAGTCGAACGCTTTCAAAATTAAGTGATTTTGTTAATACAGACGCGACTTCATTATTATCTATATAACGTATACAATGTAACATTACACAGATCTATTTGATTTCTCATGTAAAAATAAATGTTTGTATTTAAATGCGTTTTCAGGAAAACATCTTCCTGGAATGTTAAGAACGGAAGCTTTTAATCTCCGCAACTAAAACAAAGCTTTTTATTTGTCTCGTGGAAATATCAAATGAGCTTTGAGCGCGTGAAAACATTTTTTTTCTTTGAATAGTGACGTTAAATTCTAATTCTAATATATGGAATTAAATTGTCTTCCCAGTAGTGTAGTTGGTAGCGTGCACGCCCAACAATCCGGGGAATATGAGTTCGATTCTCCATCTGTCGAATATTGAAAATCTAAAAATGTAAGACTGGCTGCCCATCCAGTTGAACAATTGTCTGACAAACGATTCTCGTGAAAAATAATCTGTCAAGACGTCTTCGAATTGCGGTGATTAATATACTCCTCTTTCGGAGTGGAATATTTTCATACTGTGTAGATCCGTATGTACCAATTTGAGAGCGAACATGATTTAAATAATAAATAAAAATATTGTTGTCTATTCGATAATCACATTTGAATGGGTCAGTCGCATAGTAAGTTTATTTGTCTTGATTACACCAGATAAACATTGAGTGAAATTAATTGAATAGATCCATATGCTCCACGGTGGAAGCGAACATAGTATATAAAAATGTACATGTACATAATTTTGAATCTTCGAAAGTTCTAAAATATTTATTTATTAAAAATATTCAAATAAAACATAATACACAGTTCTGACAATTGCTGTAATTATTTATTTTCTATTGAGGTGTATAATTTATGGGACGCTCCTCTTACATGCTTAGAATTAAGCTTATATCTGAAGGTACTGTATTTTCAGAGAAACGCTAAAATTTTTATTAAAGCGTTTTCAGATTTAAAAGCTCTTTATAAAATGTTCCGTTCAGAGTAATAAATTATCTTTTACGTAGAAATAGTTTTTATGAATTAAAATGTGTTTTCAAGCAAGCATTTCTCAAGAATTTTTAAACGGAAGCTTACGTTACAGGAAGTTCAAATAAAGCTCCTTTTTGTTATAACAATAGCAAATAAACTTTATTACATTTTATCGAACGTACTTCTGACACATATAAAAACCCTTATAATACTAATATATAAATAAGTAAATAAATACATAAAATTAATAATATATTTTTTATATTGTGTAACTTATTTAATGGGCGTAGATAATGTATTAGCAATGGCTATACATTGTATATGTATAAAGTAGCATAATGGTACATCTCTTCTTTGACCGATTAGTAATTATACGCGTTTCAGTGACGGGAGAATGTTATTTGCCATCCAGGTTTCAATTTTAGACATCATCAGGCTGTATATCTCATAATGGTGTTATGGATCTTCACACTGTATAGATCCAAATGCTCCACTTTACGAGCAAAACTGATATTAAAAGTGAAGAATACAGTGATTAGAAACCAGAAATTGTTAAATAATTCGTTTTTTTTAATTTCAGACTGAGTTTGGACTAGAGAATTCATTAAATCTAAAAAACACCTTAAAAAAAAATTAGCAACGGTCATATAAATTAGTTTAAATATTTATAATTTAAAAGAAATACCAAATATATAATCTATAGCCTCAACAAACAATAGCTGTAAACATATTTTATTTAAATCTTATTTGAAAAGGACGAAAATAAATCGAAGTAAAAAATCCATTTTTCCCTCTTTTAAAATTTTCCTCCTTTGCATTTTGAAAACTTTTCGATAAAGATTTTTTTATTATGATTCATATTTAATCATGATCACTGAACATGAATTGAGTTTATGTTTTCATTATATTCATCGCAAACATGTAAATTTCCCAGTGCCGTCTCGTAAAAAATATATAAAATTACCATAAACTCATATTATTTTTATGTAAATACTTCAATAAATCTTTCATATTATCCTGTTACAAAAATCGTATGTTTGCAATGTAAATAACAGCATTAAAATCAGTTTTATATCCCCGAAAATACCAAAGGTCATATGAACGAAAGGCTTAAAAAGAATTCATGCTTTGTCACGCACGGAGACTTATGTTCATTTTAATTTGCCTTAAATATTAGATATCCTCAATAGCGTTCATTCTTCAATTTAGGTTATATACTAGCTTTTTATAAAAACTGAATTTAAGCTTGGATAAAAACAGTTTTTATTGATACTTTTTTTATTTAAGCCGGCTGAAGCCTTCAATAAGGTTTATTTCGGCTAAAAATTTGAGACAATTTAACAGAAAACACAGAATAACATAATTATTTAAATTTTAAGTTCATATTTGTTTTATAACTAAAAACCTGCACACATAAAGCAACACGTGGAGACTAAAAAGCTTTCATTAAAAGACGCAGTTGAAACTTATGTGTTAATAATAATTTGAGAGTCATAAAGATTACACTGTCAAACAATGTGATTCATATCTTAATTTTCTATTCCACATTTACACACTGGACTGTCCACTTTCCCAACATGTGCCAAAGATTCTGCCGCGTTGTAGTTGTCTGCTCTACAAACGGTGAATAGTGACGATAAAATCTCGGAGGAGTCTTTTGCGAGCATATCACGGTGTACTTTGTACCGATACTTAATACTGTGGGATGTGTAGAATGGAGGTTGACTGGGTCCAAAGAAACACTCTCACTTAATCTTTAAGTTACGG